>CAWUFW010000071.1:0-50000 GCA_963921515.1 Calotriton arnoldi
TCGCTGCCCCATTGTCGTTGTGCCCGTGATTCTGTCTGCTTTCTCCCCTGTTTTCCTTTTTGTGCCCCTCGCTGCCCCATTGTCGCTGTGCCCGTGATTTTGTCTGCTCTCTCCCTTTTCCTTTCTGTGCCCCTCGCTGCCCCATTGTCGTTGTGCCCGTGATTCTGTCTGCTTTCTCCCCTGTTTTCCTTTTTGTGCCCCTCGCTGCCCCATTGTCGCTGTGCCCGTGATTTTGTCTGCTTTCTCCCCTGTTTTCCTTTTTGTGCCCCTCGCTGCCCCATTGTCGCTGTGCCCGTGATTTTGTCTGCTTTCTCCCCTGTTTTCCTTTTTGTGCCCCTCGCTGCTCCATTGTCGCTGTGCCCGTGATTTTGTCTGCTTTCTCCCTGTTTTCCTTTCTGTGCCCCCGCTGCCTCTCGCCATTCCCGCCGCTGCGTCCCCTGCGGCCCTGCCCCCTGACCGCCCATTCGCTGCCCCTGCCTCCCGCCTCCCAGCTGCTCCTCCCTCCCACCTCCCCATAAATGGCGGCCGCTGCGCGGTGAGGAGAGCGACCCTTGACCTTGCCAGGTAGGTCGCTCCCCCACCACACAGCTCCGCCTGTGTTGTCTGCCCGCTGCTTCTGCAGGTAAGATCGCCCTCCGCTTGTGGCCCCGGTGCCCGTTTTTTTCTGCTTGGCTCCCCTTTTCCTTTCTGTGCCCCTCGCTGCCCCATTGTCGTTGTGCCCGTGATTCTGTCTGCTTTCTCCCCTGTTTTCCTTTTTGTGCCCCTCGCTGCCCCATTGTCGCTGTGCCCGTGATTTTGTCTGCTCTCTCCCCTTTTCCTTTCTGTGCCCCTCGCTGCCCCATTGTCGTTGTGCCCGTGATTCTGTCTGCTTTCTCCCCTGTTTTCCTTTTTGTGCCCCTCGCTGCCCCATTGTCGCTGTGCCCGTGATTTTGTCTGCTTTCTCCCCTGTTTTCCTTTTTGTGCCCCTCGCTGCCCCATTGTCGCTGTGCCCGTGATTTTGTCTGCTTTCTCCCCTGTTTTCCTTTTTGTGCCCCTCGCTGCCCCATTGTCGCTGTGCCCGTGATTCTATCTGCTTTTTCCCCTGTTTTCCTTTTTGTGCCCCTCGCTGCCCCATTGTCGCTGTGCCCGTGATTTTGTCTGCTTTCTCCCCTGTTTTCCTTTTTGTGCCCCTCGCTGCCCCATTGTCGCTGTGCCCGTGATTTTGTCTGCTTTCTCCCCTGTTTTCCTTTTTGTGCCCCTCGCTGCCCCATTGTCGCTGTGCCCGTGATTTTGTCTGCTTTCTCCCCTGTTTTCCTTTTTGTGCCCCTCGCTGCCCCATTGTCGCTGTGCCCGTGATTTTGTCTGCTTTCTCCCCTGTTTTCCTTTCTGTGCCCCCGCTGCCTCTCGCCATTCCCGCCGCTGCGTCCCCTGCGGCCCCGCCCCCCTGACCGCCCATTCGCTGCCCGTGCCTCCCGCCTCACAGCTGCTCCTCCCTCCCACCTCCCCATAAATGGCGGCCGCTGCGCGGCCGCGCCGCTGGCGCGCCGAAGGCGCACCTAGGGCAAGCCCGTCTGCGCCCGTCCGCGCCTGGACCGCGCCCAGCGCCAGAACCCCTGGATCCCACCGATGCATCACCACCCGACGGACCTACGACGCCGCCACACTCACCGCACTCAATGCCGGCCGGAACCCTGCTTGCTACCGAGCCTCACCGAGACGCACCCACGGACCCTTCACCTGCCAAACCTGCCGATTCACCTGCCCCCGGACGTGCACCACCTCCGCCAAGTCGAGCACCAGCAGCAACCACCTGAAATGCATCCTGCTGAACACCCGCTCCGTCCACAGGCACGCCGTGGAACTCTGGGACCTGCTCGACGCAACAGCACCGGACATCGCCTTCCTCACCGAAACCTGGATGAACGCCTCCTCAGTGCCCGACATCGCCATAGCCATCCCGGACGGATACAAGATCACCCGGAGGGACCGCGTCAACCAGACGGGAGGAGGCATCGCCATCGTACACAAGAACACCATCCGCATCTCGACTAACTCCGATGAGACCTTCACCGCCGCCGAACACCTACACTTCCAGATACACACTGACCCCAAGACCACCCTCCGAGGCACCCTCATCTACAGACCCCCGGGACCACGCACACTATTCAGCGAAGACATCGCAGACTTCATCAGCCCGCACGCCATGCCCTCCGCCGACTACATCCTCCTAGGGGACCTCAACTTCCACCTGGAGAACAACAACGACAGAAACACCACCGCCCTGCTGGACAACCTCGCCAACCTCGGACTCAAGCAACTGGTGAACACGCCCACCCACTACGCCGGCCACACGCTTGACCCCGTCTTCTCGCCACGCCACCGGACTCCACTGGACCGACCACAGCTGCGTCCACTTCAGCTTCAGAAAGACTACGACCCACCACCACCCGCAACAGGCTCCCCGCCGGAGCTGGAGCAAGATCACCGCCGAGCAGCTCACCGCCTCCCTCAGCCAGAACACACCCACCAACACAACGGACCCAAACGAAGCAGCCAGCAACCTCGCCAAGTGGCTGACCGCCTGCGCCCGACGACCTCGCACCACTAAAAACCCTCCCAGCAGACCCGGAAGCAAGAAAACCCCTTGGTTCTACCAACGAACTCAAGGAATCCAAGAAGAACTGCCGCACTCTCGAGAAAACCTGGCAACTCGACCAGACCACAGACAACAGGACCGCCCTCAAGCACGCCACCCGCAAACACCACCAGCTGATCCGTGCCACCAAGAAGTCGGCACTCAAAGAACGACTGGACAACAACGCCCATGACAGCAAGGAACTTTTCAGCATCGTCAAAGAGTTCTCCAACCCCAGCGCCGGAAACAACGACATCACCCCCTCGCAAGACCTCTGCAACTCACTCTCCGCGTTCTTCCACCGCAAGATCACCGACATACATAACAGCTTCGACGCACAAACAACGCACCCTACCGCCGAACCAACGCCCGCCACCACCACCCTCTGCAACTGGACCCCGATCAGCACCGAAGACACCACCCGCACGATGAACTCCATCCACTCCGGATCACCAACCGACCCCTGCCCACACCACGTCTTCAACAAAGCCGACGCCACCATCGCACCCCATCTCCGGGACATCATCAACTCCTCCTTCCACACCGCCACCTTCCCGGAGAGCTGGAAGCACGCCGAGCTTACCGCCCTCCTGAAGAAACCAACGGCGGACCCCACCGACCTTAAGAACTACCGTCCCATCTCGCTCCTTCCGTTTCCGGCCAAAGTCATCGAGAAGACCGTCAACAGACAGCTTGCCGCCTTCCTCGAGACGAATGGATCCTCGACCCCTCGCAGTCCGGGTTTCGGGCCAACCACAGCACCGAGACCGCCCTTATCGCAGCCACCGACGACATCAGAACCCTAACCGACAACGGGGAAACAGCTGCCCTCATCCTCTTGGACCTCTCCACGGCGTTCGACACCGTCTGCCACCGCACCCTAGTGAAGCGCCTCAGCAACATCGGAATCCGAGAGAAAGCACTGGAATGGATCATCTCGTTCCTCGCCGGAAGAACCCAGAGAGTCCGCCTCCCCCGTTCAGATCCGAAGCCACCGAAGTCATCTGCGGCGTTCCACAGGGATCCTCACTCAGCCCAACCCTCTTCAACGTCTACATGAGCCCCCTCGCAGCCATCGCACGCCGACACAACCTCAACATCATCTCCTACGCCGACGACACCCAGCTGATCCTCTCCCTCACCAACGACCCCACCACCGCCAGAGCCAACCTACACGACGGGATGAGAGACGTCGCCGACTGGATGAGGAACAGCCGCCTTAAACTGAACTCAGACAAGACGGAAGTCCTCATCCTGGGCTCATCACCCTCCGCCTGGGACGACTCCTGGTGGCCCCCGGCCCTGGGCACCGCGCCCAAGCCAACGGACCACGCACGCAACCTGGGCTTCATCCTGGACTCCTCCCTGTCGATGACCAGACAAGTCAACGCCGTCTCATCTTCATGCTTCAACACCCTGCGCATGCTCCGCAAGATCTTCAGATGGATCCCCACTGAAACCAGGAAGACCGTCACCCAGGCACTCGTCACCAGCCGACTGGACTATGGGAACACCCTCTACGCCGGAACCACAGCCAAACTTCAAAAAAGACTCCAGCGCATCCAGAACGCCTCCGCACGACTCATCCTGGACATCCCCCGACACAGCCACATCACCGGACACCTGAAAGACCTGCACTGGCTCCCCGTCAGCAAGAGAATAACGTTCAGACTCCTCACCCACGCACACAAGGCCCTCCACGACCTGGGCCCAAAGTACCTCAACGACCGCATGACCTTCTACACGCCCACACGCCAGCTACGATCAACCAGCCACGCCCTCGCCACCGTACCACGCATCCGCAGAACCACCGCCGGAGGAAGATCCTTCTCCTACCTGGCAGCCAAGACCTGGAACTCCCTCCCCACTCACCTTCGGCGAACCCAGGACCATCTCTCCTTCAGGAAGCAGCTCAAGACCTGGCTGTTCGAGCAGTAACTTACCCCCTCCCCCAGCGCCTTGAGACCCTCCCGGGTGAGTAGCGCGCTCTATAAATGCCGTGATTGATTGATTGATTGAATCGCCCTTCTGTAGATCAGGTCTCCTCATGTGTGGGAGGAGGTGGTAATAATTCTTCTTGCTCATCAGTCAGATTCTGACACTGTTACACTCAATCCTATTTTGTTCCAATATTGTGCAGAATAGCACACGTTGGTACAACTTTGCAACTTGTCTCGGGAATATTGTAGGGTACAACCACTCTTATGCAGACATCTAAAGAAACTTTATATTAGTCCTAAAGTACATTCAATGACACCTCTGGTTCTACGGTGTGCCACATTATAACAATGTTGATTGGGAGTAGTGAGGAATAGATATGGTGTCATTAACCATGGCCGCAGGCATACGTGCTATCACCTACAAACAAAGAAAACATATTTAGCAAAGGGATTAAAGTGACATTCAAGGTCTATGTTATACATTTCTATGTATATTTACCTAATAAATATCCATTATCAAATTCTCCTCTTTGTAGCCTTTGGTAAATTCCATTATGTCGGAATATAAAAGAGTCGTAGGAGCTCCGTGGAAAACGGGCAATATCTGTTATTACATTTTTGGCATCACAGACCACTTAGATGATTACTGAATAAATGCTCAATTTCAGATGCTGGGCATATAGGAACAAGTGTTCCGTCTATACATCCAATAACATGAGGAAAATTGGCAGTCCTGTAAAATTCCATTTTGGTGGTGTGCATTTCTAGAAAATTATATATAGGTCTGAATGCACATTAACATTGCATCTTTAAATGCGTGGAAAAAAAGAGAAATGGCACTCTGTGACAAACCACCAATTGCTGCAATCACACCTTGGTAGCTACCAGAGGCTAAGAGATGCAAAATACATAACACCTGCACATGGATGGAGATGGAATTACTGCTCAAGGTGTTTCTCTCAAGCTTAGGCTTTAAATCAGCTATGAGCTCCAGGATAAAAGTGCTACAGAGCCTGTACTTGGCATATAACTTTTCCTCAGTTTGGTCAAATAATGTAATCCTCAGTCTAAATATCCTCTCCTGTCTTCTCTTTCTCTGCAAACCAGCCAGAATATGCATTCTTCTTGCCATCACATAGCGAGCAGCCGTCTAGGAAACCACAGAGGAATTCTGGGCCAACCTTTATAGTTAGCACACAGTTACTACCTGAATTGCGTTGATGGTAAGTTGCATGTGCAAAATGGTGCTTATGCAACCAATTGCTATTTATGAATGTGATGAACATAAGAATAGCGATTCACTATTGACAATTTCTTAATAGCGTATCACGATTTGGTGTCTGTGAAATACCTATTCGTAATGAAAAATGTCCAAACTATCATAAGGGAAAGTTTCAATTCTATTAAGGACTCAGAGGTGAAGATTATGCTGTCCTTTCTTCATTTTTATTACAAAGCAGCCATGTTAGCCAGTAAACACAATATTAAACAGAAAACTTAATTTCCCATAAACACCAGAGAAAAACGTGAAGTTCCTAAGAAACAGTCTATTATCCACTCAGGGATGATCATGCTGTATAAGCTGTCCTGTCCCCTGTCAGTTGCCCTCTTTCTTCCTGCGACCAAGCGACCAGCGGACGTTCCTCAGTCCTGTTTTGACTAATCTGTTTCTGCAGTATAGAAAGCACTGATGAAAACTGGGAAAAGAATCCCTATAGTCAACAACAACCTAAGAAGGTTTTGCGAACAAAATTGCAAACCATAACAATACAGTAAGAGCGAATCAAAGGACCAAGAACTGCGCCCCCCTGACCGGAAGCAAGAGAGGATCACACCATCAACCAGAAATCACCTTAAAGATACTTGAAACACTTTACCACTGGATTCAAGCTAACCTGGCTGATGAGGGCTGTTAGCCCGAAACCGGTCCCAGGATGCTTGCTTCCTGTCCAGGGAAGATATGGCTTGGCAGTTCGGGCTGGACTGTTCCCATGAGGCACAGGGTCAAGACTGATTTGCATACAGCTGTGTCTGAACTGGGGTGGCGAAGTGAGCTAAAGAACGATGATGGATTCAACCCAGATCTGTGACTGGGGGTGAGTGTCTGAAAAGTTTCAGCGCTCCGTCCATCATCTCCTTGTGTTTGCTTTGTTCACCCTAAGTTGGCAGGGTATGCCCAGACGTGGGTCCCTTGCTCACTTTGCCACTGGATTCAAGCTAGCCTGGCTGATGAGGGCTGTTAGCCCGAAACCGGTCCCAGGATGCTTGTTTCCTGTCCAGGGAATATATGGCTTGGCAGTTCGGGCTGGACTGTTCCCATGAGGCACAGGGTCAAGACTGATTTGCATATAGCTGTGTCTGAACTGGGGTGGCGAAGTGAGCTAAAGAACGATGATGGATTCAACCCAGATCTGTGACTGGGGGTGAGTGTCTGAAAAGTTTCAGCGCTCCGTCCATCATCTCCTTGTGTTTGCTTTGTTCGCCCTAAGTTGGCAGGGTATGCCCAGACGTGGGTCCCTTGCTCACTTTGCCACTGGATTCAAGCTAGCCTGGCTGATGAGGGCTGTTAGCCCGAAACCGGTCCCAGGATGCTTGCTTCCTGTCCAGGGAAGATATGGCTTGGCAGTTCGGGCTGGACTGTTCCCATGAGGCACAGGGTCAAGACTGATTTGCATACAGCTGTGTCTGAACTGGGGTGGCGAAGTGAGCTAAAGAACGATGATGGATTCAACCCAGATCTGTGACTGGGGGTGAGTGTCTGAAAAGTTTCAGCGCTCCGTCCATCATCTCCTTGTGTTTGCTTTGTTCACCCTAAGTTGGCAGGGTATGCCCAGACGTGGGTCCCTTGCTCACTTTGCCACTGGATTCAAGCTAGCCTGGCTGATGAGGGCTGTTAGCCCGAAACCGGTCCCAGGATGCTTGTTTCCTGTCCAGGGAATATATGGCTTGGCAGTTCGGGCTGGACTGGTCCCATGAGGCACAGGGTCAAGACTGATTTGCATATAGCTGTGTCTGAACTGGGGTGGCGAAGTGAGCTAAAGAACGATGATGGATTCAACCCAGATCTGTGACTGGGGGTGAGTGTCTGAAAAGTTTCAGCGCTCCGTCCATCATCTCCTTGTGTTTGCTTTGTTCGCCCTAAGTTGGCAGGGTATGCCCAGACGTGGGTCCCTTGCTCACTTTGCCACTGGATTCAAGCTAGCCTGGCTGATGAGGGCTGTTAGCCCGAAACCGGTCCCAGGATGCTTGTTTCCTGTCCAGGGAAGATATGGCTTGGCAGTTCGGGCTGGACTGTTCCCATGAGGCATAGGGTCAAGACTGATTTGCATATAGCTGTGTCTGAACTGGGGTGGCGAAGTGAGCTAAAGAACGATGATGGATTCAACCCAGATCTGTGACTGGGGGTGAGTGTCTGAAATGTTTCAGCGCTCCGTCCATCATCTCCTTGTGTTTGCTTTATTCGCCCTAAGTTGGCAGGGTATGCCCAGACGTGGGTCCCTTGCTCACTCTGCCACTGGATTCAAACTAGCCTGGCTGATGAGGGCTGTTAGCCCGAAACCGGTCCCAGGATGCTTGTTTCCTGTCCAGGGAAGATATGGCTTGGCAGTTTGGGCTGGACTGTTCCCATGAGGCACAGGGTCAAGACTGATCTGCATATAGCTGTGTCTGAACTGGGGTGGCGAAGTGAGCTAAAGAACGATGATGGATTCAACCCAGATCTGTGACTGGGGGTGAGTGTCTGAAAAGTTTCAGCGCTCCGTCCATCATCTCCTTGTGTTTGCTTTGTTCGCCCTAAGTTGGCAGGGTATGCCCAGACGTGGGTCCCTTGCTCACTTTGCCACTGGATTCAAGCTAGCCTGGCTGATGAGGGCTGTTAGCCCGAAACCGGTCCCAGGATGCTTGTTTCCTGTCCAGGGAAGATATGGCTTGGCTGTTCGGGCTGGACTGTTCCCATGAGGCACAGGGTCAAGACTGATTTGCATATAGCTGTGTCTGAACTGGGGTGGCGAAGTGAGCTAAAGAACGATGTTGGATTCAACCCAGATCTGTGACTGGGGGTGAGTGTCTGAAAAGTTTCAGCGCTCCGTCCATCATCTCCTTGTGTTTGCTTTGTTCGCCCTAAGTTGGCAGGGTATGCCCAGACGTGGGTGCCTTGCTCACTTTGCCACTGGATTCAAGCTGGCCTGGCTGATGAGGGCTGTTAGCCCGAAACCGGTCCCAGGATGCTTGTTTCCTGTCCAGGGAAGATATGGCTTGGCAGTTCGGGCTGGACTGTTCCCATGAGGCACAGGGTCAAGACTGATTTGCATATAGCTGTGTCTGAACTGGGGTGGCGAAGTGAGCTAAAGAACGATGATGGATTCAACCCAGATCTGTGACTGGGGGTGAGTGTCTGAAAAGTTTCAGCGCTCCGTCCATCATCTCCTTGTGTTTGCTTTGTTCGCCCTAAGTTGGCAGGGGTATGCCCAGACGTGGGTCCCTTGCTCACTTTGCCACTGGATTCAAGCTAGCCTGGCTGATGAGGGCTGTTAGCCCGAAACCGGTCCCAGGATGCTTGTTTCCTGTCCAGGGAAGATATGGCTTGGCAGTTCGGGCTGGACTGTTCCCATGAGGCACAGGGTCAAGACTGATTTGCATATAGCTGTGTCTGTACTGGGGTGGCGACGTGAGCCAAAGAACGATGATGGATTCAACCCAGATATGTGACTGGGGGTGAGTGTCTGAAAAGTTTCAGAGCTCCGTCCATCATCTCCTTGTGATTGCTTTGTTCGCCCTAAGTTGGCAGGGTATGCCCAGACGTGGGTCCCTTGCTCACTTTGCCACTGGATTCAAGCTAGCCTGGCTGATGAGGGCTGCTAGCCCGAAGCCGGTCCCAGGATGCTTGTTTCCTGTCCAGGGAAGATACGGCTTGGCAGTTCGGGCTGGACTGTTCCCATGAGGCACAGGGTCAAGACTGATTTGCATATAGCTGCGTCTGAACTGGGGTGGCAAAGTGAGCTAAAGAACGATGATGGATTCAACCCAAATCTGTGACTGGGGGTGAGTGTCTGAAAATTTTCAGCGCTCCGTCCATCATCTCCTTGTGTTTGCTTTGTTCGCCCTAAGTTGGCAGGGTATGCCCAGATGTGGGTCCCTTGCTCACTTTGCCACTGGATTCAAGCTAGCCTAGCTGATGAGGGCTGTTAGCCCGAAACCGGTCCCAGGATGCTTGTTTCCTGTCCAGGGAAGATATGGCTTGGCAGTTCGGGCTGGACTGTTCCCATGAGGCACAGGGTCAAGACTGATTTGCATATAGCTGTGTCTGAACTGGGGTGGCGAAGTGAGCTAAAGAACGATGATGGATTCAACCCAGATCTGTGACTGGGGGTGAGTGTCTGAAAAGTTTCAGCGCTCCGTCCATCATCTCCTTGTGTTTGCTTTGTTTGCCCTAAGTTGGCAGGGTATGCCCAGACGTGGGTCCCTT
Source organism: Calotriton arnoldi (assembly GCA_963921515.1). Taxonomy (NCBI): domain Eukaryota; kingdom Metazoa; phylum Chordata; class Amphibia; order Caudata; family Salamandridae; genus Calotriton; species Calotriton arnoldi. The sequence continues at coordinate 10,019 of CAWUFW010000071.1, forward strand.
GCTCACTTTGCAACTGGATTTAAGCTAGCCTGGCTGATGAGGGCTGTTAGCCCGAAACCGGTCCCAGGATTCTTGTTTCCCGTCCAGGGAAGATATGGCTTGGCAGTTCGGGCTGGACTGTTCCCATGAGGCACAGTGTCAAGACTGATTTGCATATAGCTGTGTCTGAACTGGGCTGGCGAAGTGAGCTAAAGAACGATGATGGATTCAACCCAGATCTGTGACTGGGGGTGAGTGTCTGACAAGTTTCAGCGCTCCGTCCATCATCTCCTTGTGTTTGCTTTGTTCGCCCTAAGTTGGCAGGGTATGCCCAGACGTGGGTCCCTTGCTCACTTTGCCACTGGATTCAAGCTAGCCTGGCTGATGAGGGCTGTTAGCCCGAAACCGGTCCCAGGATGCTTGTTTCCTGTCCAGGGAAGATATGGCTTGGCAGTTCGGGCTGGACTGTTCCCATGAGGCACAGGGTCAAGACTGATTTGCATATAGCTGTGTGTGAACTGGGGTGGCGAAGTGAGCTAAAGAACGATGATGGATTCAACCCAGATCTGTGACTGGGGGTGAGTGTCTGAAAAGTTTCAGCGCTCCGTCCATCATCTCCTTGTGTACACTTTACTTACTCCCATACGAGATCCAAGAACCCGGGCGGGTTATCACTTACGTGCGGTTGGTTAACCCTCGACTCCGAGTCCTTAATAGAATTTAAACTTTCTGTTACGATAGCTAGGACAAAGCTCCGCTGTCATACTCACATATGCCTTGATACATCTGACCATGCACAGCTTTGGTATCTCCGAAAAAGCCGGATAAGAAATGACTCGAGAATTACATTTGGTGCTTCTGGTGTGAAAAACCTCCCAGTGATATCTAAGGCTCTGACATCTGGCACTCTCCTGCAGGAGATAAGATACAGAAGATTGGCTAACTTAGTGGACAACTGATTCTGGGAGAGGTATCTGTTACTCGGCCATGAGGATAGGAAATTTAAGACCTTATTCACGTCCCAGAGGACCAAGTACCTAGGTTCGACGGTAAAGAGAGTCTAATGCCGCGAAGCAGCTTACGCACCAAGGTATGCTCCCCTACTGGCGCACCTGCGATTGTTACATGGACCACCGAAATTGCGGATCTAAGCATATTTGCCCATCTGTAGGCCATACCCCCTGTTGCCAAGGAGGCCAGAAAAATCAGGATGTGAACAGCGTCTGTCCCCACGGGACCCAGACTCCGTTCCAGACACCAACCCACCCATCGGGACCAGGTGGAACGGTACCTCTTAATAGTGCCTTCCGCCCATGCCTGCGAGAGGAGGTCTGCTGCATCTCTCGATAAGCCAGGGACTTGCCATCTTGCCCTGTAATCCTCCAAGCCATAAGCTGAAGGTTGCCATTCATCACCAGAGAGCGAGGATTCCCTGACAGATAGGTGAGAAGGTGAGGACATTGGGGTAGAAGAATTGGAGAAGCCCAAGAAAGTTCCAGCGGAACTGGAAAACACACCTTCAACTTCCACAGAGGGGTGATCAACACCACATCCGCCTTCTGCCTGTGCACTTGGACGGTCAAGTGCATGATCCTGGCGAATGGTGATAAAGCATAACTCCCGAGACCAATCCTGGAGGAATGCATTGGTTGCCACTGCCCCTGGGTCCGGCCTCCAGCTGAAGAACCGTGGAAGCTGGTGGTCGAGACAGGATGCAAACAAGTTGATCGTGAACGGGCCCCAACTGGAGTACAGGGTCTGGAACATAGTTGGAAGAAGTTGCCACATGCTGGAATCCCTGAGATGGCAAGAGTGCCAATCCGCCACTTGGATGGCTGAGCCTAGGAGGTGTTCCGCCATCACCAAGACATGTTGTTTGAGGCTATACTTCAAAAAGTCCTTGGCCAGGTTGGAGAAAGCTCTCGACTGGGTGCCACCTAGATGGTTGATGTAACGGACTGCCGCCACGTTTTTCATGTCTTCCCTCGGAGTCCGCGCATGGAGTGAAAGAAACAGAGGAGATTGAGATCCCCATACTTCTGTGAGAGTCGATTAACTTTGGAATCGCATATGGATTGATTTTATGAGACTCTGATGATGATTGAGTAGTCCTATTTTAACGGAGGGCACTCCACCTCACGCTGTGGGAGACGTGCTGGATCCAGTTGAGGACAGAGAGACCTATGTGGCGCAAGGTGTTATGGATTGAGTATGAGTTTTGGTCTATTTGGAGGCTTGATAGATTAATGTATTAACCCTGTCCGGAGGCGGCCTAAGAAGATTATAGGCTGAAACGTGGTCACGTCGACACTTCTAAGGAGGAGTCAATAGAATTGTAGTGACATTTTAAACTGTAGGGTGTCACACTAGAGGGACTGTATTAGTTGACTAACCTTAAAGTGTGCCACCTTGACTACCTCTTAGTGGTCTGTCCAGAATTGTATGGAAGAAACTAGTGAGAATAATTTGTTAGGGTTATTGTGTGATACATGTATGCTGTTTTGTTTTTGTATAGAACGTTGTGATATATGTCATCTTTTTGTGTCTATTTTTATTGATTAGGTGCTATCGTCCATGTGGGATATAATTATGGTTTGATATATTCATCAAGAACAATAATTGTGGAGAGGGTAATTAAATGTACTCTACTCAGTAACTGTCTTGCATTTATTCCTTTATACCATTTGTTATTGTATATAACTACGTTTTTCATCTTTAGCAAGACACACAACTGGACCTGAACTCTGGTCCAACAAAGAAACCTGCCATTAATTTCAGGCAGTTGATGTGAAGGGATTGTTCGTAGGTGGACCTGCCTGTAGTGAATTGACCACAGCGAGCCCCCCACCCGGAACCGCTGGCGTCGGACTCGATGACCAGGTCTGGGTGGGCACCAAATTTGGCATGCCCATTCCACGCCTCCATGTGGAAAAGCCAAAACAGAAGCTTCTCTTTGGCCTCCTCCAATAGGGGAACAAATTGGGAGTATGTGAGGCACCGATGAAGGTGAGACACCTTCAGTCGTTGCAAGGCTTGAAAGTGGGGGGGTCTCGGAAAAATGGCCTGAATCAAGGCTGAAATGAGACCTACTACCCTCGCTATCTGGCAGAGGGAAGCTGTCTGTTTCGCCAACGTTCTCCTGACCTCGTGTCTGATCTTCGCCATCTTCCTGGAAGGAAGACTCAGGGTGGTTGCCATCAAATCTATCACAAACCCCAGAAAGGTGATAGGGCGCGCAGGAGTCAGGGTGGACTTTGCTTGATTTATTACAAACCCCAAAGATTGCAGGAGCTTCTCTGCCATCCGAAGGTGTTGCGAGAGCGCCTTTGGGCATTGATCCATCAACAGCCTATCGTCCAAGTATACGATCATGAGTGTACCGGATGCCCTCAAGTTCTGGATGACCGGCTTCAGATGTCGGATGACAGTCTGAAGGGAAGAGAGATGAACTCGAAAGTTTGACCCCGCCATTGAAATTGGAGTGAACGCCAGTGTGGTGGGAAAATGGGTACCATGAAGTAAGCATCCTTGAGGTCCAACCGGACCATCCAGTCGTTGGGACGAAGCAGTTCTCGAAGGAGGTGGATGCCCTCCATCTTGAAGTGGCAGTACACCAGCCGCTTGTTGAATTCCCGGAGATTGATCACCGGGCACTGACCCACGTCCTGTTTTTGTACCAAAAATAGATTGCTTATAAAACCTGCCAGATGAGGTTGGGAATGACAAATTGTCCCTTTTGCCAGGAGCTCCTAGACCTCCTGGTTGATCAGTGAGGCCTCCCGCCCCGAGAATGGGATGGGGAGGGGGAGGCTGGTTGAAAGGGGGACCCGTAAAACTCTATATGGAACCCCTGAACTGTTTAAAGCACCCAGGCGTCTGACGTGATCACCCGAAATTGCCTAGGAAACATGCCAGATGCCCCCCTAGGTGAACGCATGTGACAAACGAAAAACTCACAGTGGGAATTTGCATTGGCTCCTCCTCCACGGGGTCCATTGCGCTGACCTCTGTGGTGTGAGCGCCCTCTGGTGGGGTAGAATACCCCAAATCGAGCAGAGTCCTGCCATTGTCCTCGCTGTGAAGCGTGGACTCTGCCGGAGGCGGAGTATTGGGAAAGGCCAGCCGAGCGCCCCCTACCACGGCCGGCCCCAGAGAAAACACTTGCATTAAAGATATGTTTGACTGTAGACTGGGCCTTGTCCAGCAAAGTGAAGGTGGAGACGATCTTACCGAGCTCCTTGACGAAGGGGACGCCAAAGAGCCCCTTTTGTGCCACCTGTCCCACCTCCGAGGTAGCTAACTCCCCGAGCTTGGGATCAATCTTTATCAATAAAGACCTGCTCCTTTCGTGGAGATGGCGCAGTTAGCATTTCCTAAAAATATGATGGGCCGTTGGGCCCAACTGTAAAGTACATCAGGGGGAATAAGCCCCCAGAGGCCTTGGCGTCCTCCGCAATGTCAAAGATCTTCACTAGGGGGCCGGTGACATCCAGGAGTTTATCCTGGCACAAATGCCAGGAGCGGTCGATACCCCTTTTATGGTCCTTGCTATACTTGGCCAGAAAGGTGGCCATACGTGCATCAATTTCTGGCGTAAGGGCCACTTTACCATCCAAAGACAGGTGGGGACACTCCACCCTAAGGCGGTTACAGAGCTCCTGATCCATGGGCTTTCATAGCCTGCTGGCGACATACTTGGCCACCTTCTCACATGGGGTCCACTCCGAGGAGTGGGGATGCATCAGGTCGTCGGAGTCCATAAGGTCCGCCTGGGGTCCTGTACGGAACTTGCCCATGGATTGCAACCAGAAGGGGGGTTAGAAAAAGGCCTCCAGGATCTACCCTACTCTGAGTCCCCTTCAGAACCAGCAAAGGGAGGAGGAGTGGGATTAGCCACAGTGTCATTGTGAGGGGCAAAATTGGGAACCTTGGGAAGAGGGGTTGGGGGCAGAATTAGCACCTAGAAACGCCTTCTTTAGCCTGTTAAAGGCATCAAGGTCCACCCCTGCATCATGCTGATGCTTGCGCAGATTCCCAGCATGAGAGGCGGAAGCCTGTTCGGGAGGTTCTGAGGCCGAAGGCTTTGTAAGTTCTTCCCTCGGAGCGAGGGGTTGTAGGCACTGTTGTGCCGTCTCCATTATTCTCTTCTCCAGAGGGGCTATCACGACTGAGACCGCTTGAATGATGGAGGCATCTACCGCGTCACCGAAGTAATCTGTAACCGGGAAGTACTCCACGCCCTCCTCCGCCTCATAATAATCTCTGTATTCTTCCATACTCCTGCAGTTGCAGGTAAGTACAGGTAAGTAGATGGAGGTAACTCCTGCAGTTACAGGTAAGTACAGGTAAGTAAATGGAGGTAAGCAGAAGGGTATCTCAGTGGCCACCCACCAGGTAAAAGGAATTAATGGGCAGGGGTGGGAACCCCTAGAGAAGGAGCTGCAGAAGCTTGCAGAGGTCTGTCAAGGTTAATAATGCTGGTAGACCCTGTCCACTGTTATAACCCAATGGAGGGAGATATGCCCAAGGGCCTGGGCTCACACTAGGCCCCACCATATAGGGCTAGGCAGACAATATCCTAGGAGTAAAAAACAGGCTCTAGCTTGACAGCTAACTGCCTATTCAGTCTGTCGCTATCGTCAGGAGTCAGCGCTCCTGACAGGTCTTACCGTGCAGGATGTTCAGGCTCCAGGTGGGAGGGGCCGAGTAACTGACACAACTCGCCGCGAGTGCAGGTGCTCAGTGGAATGGGAAAATCACCGGCGGTTGACAAGGATAGAGCATTGTGCTGAAACGTGCTGCAGTGCACGCCCTCTACTTGGTCTGTTTGACCCTCAAACGCGTCAGCTGATCATCCAAGCCTCCATCCTGGACAGATTGGACTATTGTAACGTGCTTCTTCTGGGTTCCAATAAGTCTGTGATGAATCGATTGCAGCGGGTCCAGAACGCTGCAGCCCGCGCTATCTTTGCCCTCCCCAAATACTGTCATGTTTCCAATCTCCTCCATCGTCTGCACTGGCTGCCCCTTGAACAAAGAGTTTGTTTTAAAGCGCTTTGTATCATGCATAAGATTCTTACAGGCATCGGCCCAGGAATCCTGAGTGATCTATGCGCCCATTACGTACCCTCACGAGCGCTGCGCTCGGCGGATCTGCTCCTTGCAATAATTCCATGAATACGAAGGACCAGATCGGGTGGTCGATCTTTTAAGCGGCTGGCTCCCGCTTTATGGAACTCCCTCCCTCTACATATCCGTAGCAATCCTGATCACCTGGCCTTCAGAAGGCTGGTAAAGACCTGGCTTTTCTCCCACTGCTAATTCTCCGCCTTGCTTCCTTACTCTGTGCTCTGCTTCAGCGCTGGGACGCCTCGTTGCTGGGGCAGCCATGCGCTATACAAGTATTCTAATCTAATCTAATCTAGTGGCCGGTAGACCGCCGCGCATTGAGGCCCCACAACCCCCTGCTGGGGATTAAACAAACAAACAGGAGCAGGCCCCCACCCCCCCATCGTGTGTCTCAGCCTAGGCTGATGCAGTTTGAGCTGCTGTGGGCTCGGCTGGGCAGTGTCTGGAGTCTTATCTCCGGCACGCCCGAGTTTTTCACAGGTCTTTAACCCTTTCCATGAGCACGACAGCCAGGGGCCGTCGTGCGCAACGGTGCTCGTGTGCGCACGACGGCTCCCGGCCGTCATGGCACATGGCCCCGGAAATCCCTCTGGTGCATGCACCAGAGGGATTTCTATTTCACCCCTGTAGCCTCCGGAGCTGGGGAAGAGCTTCCCCAGCTCCCGAGGCCCCCCCCCCCGTTTCAGCAAAATGCTGATCAGCGCGCAGGTCGCACTGATGTCATTTCACTGAAACCGAAACTGAAATGAGCCTTTAGGCTCATTTCAGTTTCACTTTCTACGTGCTCAGGGGGCTATCTTAGCCCCCTGAGCACGTAGAAAGACGGGAGAGGTATCATTGGAAAGGGGAGAATCTCCCCTTTCCAATGGTACCCCTTCCGAGTGGATCCCTGCTTGGGGATCGTCTCAGGAGGGCGATCCCCAAGCAGGGATCCACCCACTAGACACCAGGGAGGGGGGAGCGGTCCCTTGGGCAAGGGCCTTCGCTCCCCCCATACTCATTTTGAATAATTCAGTCTTTCTGCCCCCCCTGGGGGGCAGATGGGTGCAGTAGCCCTCAATCTGCCCCCCCGGGGGGGCAGAAAGCCCACTAAACGCCAGGGATTTTTTTTGCGCATTTGTTTTTAGGGTGGGGGCTGCCTGAAACGGGCACGCCAATGCCCCCACCCCGCCACCATTACAGCCTTTCTGCCCCCCCTAGGGGGCAGATGGGGGCAGTAGCCCCCAATCTGCCCCCCGGGGGGCAGAAAGGCCACTAAATGCCAGGGATTCTTTGTGCGCAATTTATTTTAGGGTGGGGGCTGCCCGAAATGGGCACGCCAATGCCCCCACCCCCGCCACCATTACAGTCTTTCTGCCCCCCTGGGGGGCAGAAAGCCCACTAAACACCAGGGATTTCTTTTGGTGCATTTGTTTTTAGGGTGGGGGCTGCCCGAAACGGGCACGCCAATGCCCCCACCCCCGCCACCATTACAGTCTTTCTGCCCCCCAGGGGGGCAGAAAGCCCGCTAAACGCTAGGGATTTTTTTTACGCAAATTTTTTTAGGGTGGGGGCTGCCCGAAACAGGCACGCCAATGCCCCCACCCCCCCGCCACCATTAAAGCCTTTCTGCCCCCCTAGGGGGCAGATGGGGGCAGTAGCCCACTTGACGCAAGGGATTTTTCTTTGGGCAATTTGAATTAGGGTGAGGGCTGCCCAAAACAGGCATGCCAATGCCCCCACCCTCCTACACCCCCACAAAAATGACAGTCTTTCTGCACACCCGGGAGGCAGATGGGAGCTGTATCCCCAATCTGCCCCCGGGGGCAGAAAGCCCACTAGAAACCAGGTATTTCTTTTTTTTATTCGTGAAGGGGTAGGGGCTGCCCAAAATGGGCATGACAATACCCCCACTCCACCCCCAGAGAAATTCCAGTCTTTCTGCCCCCCGGGAGGGCAGATGGGGGCAGTGGCCCCTGATCTGCCCCCTGGGGGGTCAGAAAGCCTACTAGGCGCCAGCGATTACGCTGGCTTTTTTTATGCGTGGGGGTGGGGCCTGCCCAAAATGGTCATACCAATGCCCCCACCCCCACAAAAAATAGCCACAGTCTTTCTGCCCCCCTTGGGGGCATATCGGGGCAAAACCCCCTCCCCCGATTCCCCCCCAGGGTGGCAGAAAGCCCACTAGGCTCTGACTTTTTTTTAGCAATGTGCCTACCTGTGGATTTTGGACCCTAACGCAGCTGGCACGTAGGGAAACCTAGCACACCTGTAAATTTTTAAAACTAGACACCAAGGGGAATCCAGGATGGGGTGACTTGTCTGGCTCTCACCAGGTTCTGTTACCCAGAATCCCTTGCAAACCTCAAACTTTGTAAAAAAAGACCCACATTTTCCTCACAATTCTGTTGTGGGAAAGTTCTGGAATCTGCGTGGATCCACAAATTTCCTTCTACACAGCATTCCCCCAGGTCTCCCGATACAAATGGTACCTCACTCGTGTGGGTGGGTCAAGTACCCGTGACAGGCAAGGGCCCAAAACCTAGTGAGGCGAAATCAAAATTGCCCATCACAAAACGACCTGGTTTTGCAAGGGGGGTCACCTGAGTTTTTGGCCCCGTGCTCGGCGGCCAGCTAGGGAAACCTACCAAACTCACACATTTCTGTAAACTAGACACCCAGGGGATTCCAGGGAGGTATGGCTTGCGTGGATCCCCCAACATTTTCTTACCCAGAATCCCCGGCACACCTCAAATTTAGCTGAAAAAAAATCACTTTTTCCACACATTTTTGTGTGGGAAAGTTGTGGCATCACCGGGCTGACACAAATTTCCTACCACCCAGCGTTCCCCCAGGTCTCCCGATAAAAATGGTGCCTCACTTGTGTGGGAGGCCCAAGTACCCGCGACAGGCAAGGGCCCAAAACGTATTGAGGCGACATCAAAATTGCCCATCACAAAACGACCTGGTTTTGCAAGGGGGGTCACCTGGGTTTTTGGCCCCGTGCTCGGTGGCCAGCTAGGGAAACCTACCAAACCCACACATTTCTGCAAACTAGACACCCGGGGGATTCCAGGGAGGTATGGCTTGCGTGGATCCCCCAACGTTTTCTTACCCAGAATCCCCTGCACACCTCAAACTTAGCTGAAAAAATAACCTTTTCCACATATTTTTGTGTGGGAAAGTTGTGGCATCACCGGGCTGACACAAATTTCCTACCACCCAGCGTTCCCCCGGGTCTCCCGATAAAAATGGTGCCTCACTCGTGTGGGAGGCCCAAGTACCCGCGACAGGCAAGGGCCCAAAACGTATTGAGGCGACATCAAAATTGCCTATCACAAAACGACCTGGTTTTGCAAGGGGGGTCACCTGGGTTTTTGGCCCCGTGCTCGGCGGCCAGCTAGGGAAACCTACCAAACCCACACATTTCTGAAAACTAGACACCCGGGGGATTCGAGGGAGGTATGGCTTGCGTGGATCCCCCAACGTTTTCTTACCCAGAATCCCCTGCACACCTCAAATGTAGCTAAAAAATCACTCTTTCCGCACATTTTTGTGTGGGAAAGTTGTGGCATCACTGGGCTGACACAAATTATCTACCACCCAGCGTTCCCCCAGGTCTCCCGATAAAAATGGTGCCTCACTCGTGTGGGAGGCCCAAGTATCCGCGACAGGCAAGGGCCCAAAACGTATTGAGGCAACATCAAAATTGCCTATCACAAAACGACCTGGTTTTGCAAGGGGGGTCACCTGGGTTTTTGGCCCCGTGCTCGGCGGCCAACTAGGGAAACCTACCAAACCCACACATTTCTGAAAACTAGACACCCGGGGGATTCCAGGAAGGTATGGCTTGCGTGGATCCCCCAACGTTTCCTTACCTAGAATCCCCTGCACACCTCAAATTTAGCTGAAAAAATCACTTCTTCCGCACATTTTTGTGTGGGAAAGTTGTGGCATCACTGGGCTGACGCAAATTTCCTACCACCCAGCGTTCCCCCAGGTCTCCCGATAAAAATGGTGCCTCACTCGTGTGGGAGGCCCAAGTACCCGCGACAGGCAAGGGCCCAAAACGTATTGAGGCAACATCAAAATTGCCTATCACAAAACGACCTGGTTTTGCAAGGGGGGTCACCTGGGTTTTTGTTCCCGTGCTCGGCGGCCAGCTAGGGAAACCTACCAAACCCACACATTTATGAAAACTAGACACCCGGGGGATTCCAGGGAGGTATGGCTTGCGTGGATCCCCCAACGTTTTCTTACCCAGAATCCCCTGTGTGTCAGCCCGGTGATGCCACAACTTTACCACACAAAAATGTGTGGAAAAAGTGATTTTTTCCAGCTAAATTTGAGATTTGCAGGGGATTCTGGGTAAGAAAACGTTGGGGGATCCATGCAAGCCATACCTCCCTAGCATCCCCGGGTGTCTAGTTTTCAAAAATGTATAGGTTTGCTAGGTTTCTCTAGGTGCTGGCAGAGCTAGGGTTCAAAAACTACAGCTAGGCACTTTGGAAAAAGGGTCATTTTTCACTGTGAAAATGTGGTGTGTCCACCTTCCGATTTGGGCCGTTTCCTGTTGCGGGCACTAGGCCTACCCACACAAGTGAGGTACTATTTTTCTCGGAAGACTTTGGGGAACGCGGGGTGGGTGGAATTTTGTGGATCCACGCAGATTCCAGAACTTTCCACCACAGAAATGTGAGGAAAATGTGTTTTTTTGACAATTTTTCAGGTTTGCAAGGGATTCTGGGTAACAGAACCTGGTGAGAGCCAGTCAAGTCACCCCATCCTGGATTCCCCTGGGTGTTTAGTTTTCAAAAATGTATAGGTTTGCTAGGTTTCCCTAGGTGCCGGCAGAGCTAGGGTTAAACAACTACAGCTAGGCACTTTGCAAAAAAAGGGTCATTGTTCGCAGTGAAAATGTGGTGTGTCCACCTTGCGTTTTGGGCCGTTTCCTGTCGCGGGCACTAGGCCTACCCACACAAGTGAGGTACCATTTTTCACGGAAGACTTTGGGGAACGCTGGGTGGGTGGAATTTTGTGGATCCACGCAGATTCCAGAACTTTCCACCACAGAAATGTGAGGAGAATGTGTTTTTTTTGACAATGTTTCAGGTTTGCAAGGGATTCTGGGTAACAGAACCTGGTGAGAGCCAGTCAAGTCACCCCATACTGGATTCCCCTGGGTGTCTAGTTTTCAAAAATGTATAGGTTTGCTAGGTTTCCCTAGGTGCCGGCAGAGCTAGGGTTAAAAAACTACAGCTAGGCACTTTGCAAAAAAAGGGTCATTTTTCGCTGTGAAAATGTGGTGTGTCCACCTTGCGTTTTGGGCCGTTTTCTGTCACGGGCACTAGGCATACCCACACAAGTGAGGTACCATTTTTCTCGGAAGACTTTGGGGAACGCGGGGTGGGTGAAATTTTGTGGATCCACGCAGATTCCAGAACTTTTCACCACAGAATGTGAGGAAAATGTGTTTTTTTGACAATTTTTCAGGTTTGCAAGGGATTCTGGGGAACAGAACCTGGTGAGAGCCAGTCAAGTCACCCCAACCTGGATTCCCCTGGGTGTCTACTTTTCAAAAATGTATAGGTTTGCTAGGTTTCCCTAGGTGCCGGCAGAGCTAGGGTTCAAAACTACAGCTAGGCACTTTGCTAAAAAAGGGTCATTTTTCACTCTGAAAATGTGGTGTGTCCACCTTGCGTTTTGGGCCGTTTCCTGTCGCGGGCACTAGGCCTACCCACACAAGTGAGGTACCATTTTTCTCGGAAGACTTTGGGGAACGTGGGATGGGTGGAATGTTGTGGATCCACGCAGATTCTAGAACTTTCCACCACAGAAATGTGAGGAAAATGTGGTTTTTTTGACAATTTTTTAGGTTTGCAAGGGATTCTGGGTAACAGAACCTGGTGAGTGCCAGTCAAGTCACCCCAGCCTGGATTCCCCTGGGTGTCTAGTTTTCAAAAATGTTTAGGTTTGCTGGGTTTCCCTAGGTGCCGGCAGAGCTAGGGTACAAAAACTACAGCTAGGCACTTTGCAAAAAAAGGGTCATTTTTCACTCTGAAAATGTGGTGTGTCCACCTTGCGTTTTGGGCCGTTTCCTGTCACGGGCACTAGGCCTACCCACACAAGTGAGGTACCATTTTTCTCGGAAGACTTTGGGGAACGCGGGGTGGGTGGAATTTTGTGGATCCACGCAGATTCCAGAACTTTCCACCACAGAATGTGAGGAAAATGTGTTTTTTTTGACAATTTTTCAGGTTTGCAAGGGATTCTGGGGAACAGAACCTGGTGAGAGCCAGTCAAGTCACCCCATCCTGGATTCCCCTGGGTGTCTACTTTTCAAAAATGTATAGGTTTGCTAGGTTTCCCTAGGTGCCGGCAGAGCCAGGGTTCAAAACTACAGCTAGGCACTTTGCTAAAAAAGGGTCATTTTTCACTCTGAAAATGTAGTGTGTCCACCTTGTGTTTTGGGCCGTTTCCTGTCGTGGGCACTAGGCCTACCCACACAAGTGAGGTACCATTTTTCTCGGAAGACTTTGGGGAACGCGGGATGGGTGGAATTTTGTGGATCCACGCAGATTCCAGAACTTTCCACCACAGAAATGTGAGGAAAATGTGTTTTTTTGGACAATTTTTTAGGTTTGCAAGGGATTCTGGGTTACAGAACCTGGTGAGTGACAGTCAAGTCACCCCATCCTGGATTCCCCTGGGTGTCTACTTTTCAAAAATGTATAGGTTTGCTAGGTTTCCCTAGGTGCCGGCAGAGCTAGGGTTCAAAACTACAGCTAGGCACTTTGCTAAAAAAGGGTAATTTTTCACTCTGAAAATGTGGTGTGTCCACCTTGCGTTTTGGGCCGTTTCCTGTCGCGGGCACTAGGCCTACCCACACAAGTGAGGTACCATTTTTCTCGGAAGACTTTGGGGAACGCGGGATGCGTGGAATTTTGTGGATCCACGCAGATTCCAGAACTTTCCACCACAGAAATGTGAGGAAAATGTGGTTTTTTTGACAATTTTTTAGGTTTGCAAGGGATTCTGGGTAACAGAACCTGGTGAGTGCCAGTCAAGTCACCCCAGCCTGGATTCCCCTGGGTGTCTAGGTTTCAAAAATGTATAGGTTTGCTAGGTTTCCCTAGGTGCCGGCAGAGCTAGGGTACAAAAACTACAGCTAGGCACTTTGCAAAAAAAGGGTCATTTTTCACTCTGAAAATGTGGTGTGTCCACCTTGCGTTTTGGGCCGTTTCCTGTCGCGGGCACTAGGCCTACCCACACAAGTGAGGTACCATTTTTCTCGGAAGACTTTGGGGAACGCGGGGTGGGTAGAATTTCGTGGATCCATGCAGATTCCAGAACTTTCCACCACAGAAATGTGAGGAAAATGTGTTTTTTTGGACAATCTTTTAGGTTTGCAAGGGATTCTGGGTAACAGAACCTGGTGAGAGCCAGTCAAGTCACCCCATCCTAGATTCCCCTGGGTGTCTAGTTTTCAAAAATGTATAGGTTTGCTAGGTTTCCCTAGGTGCCGGCAGAGCTAGGGTTCAAAAACTACAGCTAGGCACTTTGCAAAAAAAGGGTAATTTTTCACTGTGAAAATGTGGTGTGTCCACGTTGCGTTTTGGGCCGTTTCCTGTCGCGGGCACTAGGCCTACCCACACAAGTGAGGTACCATTTTTCTCGGGAGACTTAGTGTAACACAGAATTGTAGAGCAACTGTTATTACCTATTGACTTTTGATGCATTTCTGCCTTCCAAATGAAAGACAATGTGTAAAAAAGAAGTCATTTTTGAAAAATTACCTATAATTCTCATGCTAGTATGGGTACTCCCAATTTTGGAAATGTGCAAATATCTACTGTTTCTAAACTCTATATTTTGTTCCCATTTCAGAAATACATAGGTGTCTATCATACCAATTTTTCAATGTATACATTTTCCCAAAATAATTGCTATATACCCGGTACATAATAAAAAACCATTGCAAGACGCTGCTCAGTTATTCGCTCTGGGTTCGTCGGGTTCTTGGTGAACCTACAAGTCCTATATATCCCCACAACCAGAAAGGTCCAGCAAATGTAACAGTATATTGCTTTCATACAGCTGTCATAATTAGAAGAAGTTACAGGTGAAAACGTTGACACAAATGGCTGTTTTTTTCAACTAATTTTCAATTTTTCCTATATTTAACTGTTAGTTTCTATGAAGAAACCTTGAAGGATCTGCACAAATGACCCCTTGCTGAATTCAGAATTTTGTCTACTTTTCTAAAATGTATAGCTCTCTAGGATCCATTATTGCTTTCATACCCTATTCTACCATTAACTGGAAGGAGGTTGAAAGCACAAAAAATAGCAAAAATATGCTATGTCCCAGAAAAATGCCAAAACTGTGTAAAAATTTTTGGTTTTCTGACAAAAGTATGCTTGTCCCTGAAAGCTGGGAAGATGGTGATTTCAGCACCACAACCCCTTTTTTGATATCATTTGCAGGGAAAGAAACCAGACCCTTTCATCTGGAGCCCTTTTTCCCCATTTTTCAAAAACAATTTGCGGTATTTTGGCTAATTTCTGGGTCCCCTCCAGGGGAATCTACAAACCCTGGGTACCTTTAGAATCCCCATAATATGGGAAAAAAAAGGACGCAAATTTGGCGTGGATACCTTATGTGGTCAAAAAGTTACAGGGTCCTAAGCGCGAACTACCCCAAATAGCCAAAAAAAGGCTTAGCACAGTGGGGGGGAAAGGCCTAGCAGCGAAGGGGTTAAAGACGTTTTGCATATTTACATACCTTTGTTAACTGATTACCGAGGCTTAGTTTTTTTTCTGGTACCAGTACCCCCTGTGCCCCTTCTCTGCCTATTCCTTACATTGTATTTTACATTTACTGCCGTAGTGTGAGAATGCATTTAATTAAAAGGAATATAAAGTAGGGTTGCCAAAAGAAAAATGCCAGCAATGTTCTGGTTAAAGAGCCTGGAAAGACCTCGTCTTCACACTAAATAGAGTTATATATAAAAAAGTATGTATTCATTTGTAATGTGACTTCCCTGTCTTTGTTCCCTTTAATTATCAGTCATGGATCATTCAGGCTGCCCTAGAACACAATTAAAAGTGCTTTCTATTTATATTTGCTGTTCGAAGTGTGCACAGATAAGTGCTGAAAATACGGCTTTAGGTGAAATAATAATCTGGCAACCCTAATCATAAAACTGGAAGTTTGTTGCAGGATCAGCACATTATTTATTTCCTCACCCTCATCCCAGATTAATGCCATCATAGCAGGGCTTTAAGTGGGCCGGGTCCTGCCAGTGCTCAGCACCAGCAGTTCGTAAAAGCAGGCGCCGAGACGGGTCCCTATCGGGCTCTCCATTTTCACCCTCACACTCAGACTGGAAAAAAAAAATCTTAACTCTGCAGCAGTTCACTGTTTTGATGTAACTTTCATTTTTTTGCAGTTCTGTATTGCTAAACTTGAAGTGCTTTACATGAGCACCAACAAGGACATCTTCATTTATTTTTTGGTAGGCACGGACGATTAAGTGATTTGCCCAGAAACACAGGATGTTGAGCCCACGCTGAGACTCAAACCTGCTTCCTCAGCTCCAAAGTTGGCAGCTCTAGCCATTACGCCACAACCTCTTGCACAAGAACTAAAGCATTTTCAGTATTATATACAACGAAGCCATAGTTGTATGTATGCATGCAGTATATTTATCTTATGCAACTAACAACTTTTGACGAAGCCAATAGTCCTGGCTTGTTGTAGGTGAAATGTTACTTATGTGGAGGCAATAACAGAAGCAGCGAAATACCAGTCCGGCGGCACATTATGCTGAGCACAGATTTTTAGCATAAATGTTTTAAGCCACGCCCTTAATTATATCACCCCTTTGAGAGACCCCTGTAGGATGCTGGCTCTGTATAAACTATACCAAAATGAGGTATAGTGTGCGCAGAGTCCAGTGGAACCCCAAAGTTAAGCAGAGGTAAAAGTAGATAGCACCTTACTCTCTATTTGTGGTAGTGTGGGCGAGCAGTAAGGCTTTATCAGAGGGTTGTGTTAAGCATTTATTGTACACACTCAGGCAAGAAATGATGTCACACACTCAAAGACTGCACTCAGACCAATTTGTTTGTATAAAAATATTATTTAGTTATTTTATTTCTAAAACCAAGCCAGGCCTGGTGCAGGTAAGTGATATAATACTTTGCAAAATCATATACAGTGATTTACAGTTTAATGCACGTTCAAATGCAGTTGGTTGATTTACAGGTAAGTCAACAGTTCAAAATTACTTTTCAGTTACTTTACAGATTACTGTGAACGTTACTTTTTAGATTACTTTTTAAGTTACTTTTGCTAATTAGTGTGATATGCCTAGATATCACACTGAGACATTTCCTAGACAAAAGGTAAGTGATTCAATTTTTACACATATGCAGTTTTACAATGTTTCATACAAACCAACTCCACACTTAGAAGAATTTTCAAGGAAAAGCAATCAATGCAATCCTATGGGAGGAAATGAAGTCATCGGTTTGCAGGTAAGTACTGGTTTGTGGAAGTTGGTATTCTGGGGTTTGAACCAGGGTTCCCCCAAGGTCGAGGATGCACTCTCAGAACACCCTCAGTGGCACTAGGGTGGCCGGGTGCAGAGTGCTGAGGCCCAATGTTCAAAGCCCTGAGCTACATGTTCAAAATCAAAATAGGTGCTGCCCCTCAATATCTGCAATCTCTGGTCAGCCCCTATGTGCCTTCCCAGTGCCTTCGCTCATCCACTCAAGGGAAATTCTCTGTGCCTAGAATCAGACTATCTCGGATGGGAGGCAGATCGTTTGCATACCTTGGTCCCTCACTATGGAACTCACTTCCCACAGCCATCCGGAACGAAACGGTATATGCCCAATTTCGCAAATCCCTGAAGACTTGGCTTTTTAACCAGTAATCTAATAAGCTGCTATACATTCTTTTGATCTGCTCCGGCGCCGGGAAACCCTTTTTGGGTAGCTGCCGCGCCTTACAAATGTAATAAATAAATAAAGAAATAAAGAAATAAATGTTATCCAATGGGGGATAAGGGGGCTTCGGTTGGTGGCTGCTCACAAGCAGGCCACAAGGTTGCTGGTGTTAGGCTCAGGACAAAGGGGGGGGTCCGAGTTAGCACACAAGGTGCACCCACAGCGGCACAGGGGCGGCCAGGTGCAAGGTGCTGTTTTGGCGTCTAGTGCCCTGGTGTTTTCAATGGGGATTGCCGGGTTTGGTTTTTGGCTGCAGGCTCGGTCCAGGAAGACTTCCGGAAGGAACCAACAGCTGGGCAGGTAAGTTGGAGGGCTCGGGACATAGGTGCACCCCGGGTTCTCTTCTTCAGGGCGCAGGTCGGCTGGATGCTGGGGTGTCTTTTGAGGTCGGATTTCACCTTACCGGGCCACTCGCCGTTGGGGGGGGGGTCTCCGTGCAGAGGCTGCAGGCGACGTCGGGAGTCCTGGAGCGGGTCAACCCACAGTGGTCTCGGACTCTGGAGCGCTGGGGGACCTCGGTGGGACCAGTGGGCCACCCAGATTCGGGCCGTAGGCGTCGTGTGCAGTGGTGATTCCAGGCGTCAGGTTTCTTTGTCCTCAGCAGGTTCAGAGTCTGTCTTGGGAGTTTCTTTTGAACAGATCTGCTGTTCACAAGAGAACGGGTCTTTGTTGAAGGCAGTCAGTCCTCCCAAGGGTTCTGGAGGTCGCTGGCTGCAGGACAAGGTGACTTTTGGTGCAGGATCTCTAGAAACTGCAGATGGGCCGGTAGGGCTGGGGCCAAGTCAGTTCTTATCTGCAGTCTCCTCTGCTGGGCGTCTTCCTTCGTCCTTCTTCTTCTTAGGTTGTGGGAATCTGCCTTCTTGGTTCAGTGCTGCCCCCTAAATATGGAATTTAGGGGACATTTTAGGGGTCTCGAGGTCAGTAGCCAATGGGCTACTGACCTTAGGGTGACTACACCCTTGGTGTGTTCACCCCACGTGGGGGAGTGGGCACAATCCCTAATCCTGATTGGAGAGTGCCTGCCATTTGCAAGATGGCGGGCACTGAAGAGTGGGCTTCACTTCGCTTCCCCCACCTGAGGGGTGGGATTGGCAGAGGTGGGCACACCTTCTGGGTTGTGCTAATTTTTCCCGCCTGTCTTCCCGCCGAAAAGGAGGGGAGACAGGAAGGGGGCCTGCTCCTGATAGCAGGAGAGGCTGGGGGTCATGTTGCAAAGGCAGCAAGTCCTTTGAAGCTGCCCTGCCACAGATGGCTCTTCCTGGCCTGGGGGAGGTGTGACCACCTCAGCCCAGGAAAGGCTTTGTTTCTGGGCTCAGGGAACGAAGGCTCCCACCACAGGGGTCCAGAAACATGGCTCGTGGTGGCAGGCTGGAGTGTACCAATCAGGGAACCCACCAGAGGCTGGTCGTTTTTCAGGGGGTCTCTCGAAGATGCCCTCTGAGTGCATTGTATAACAAATCCCACACTGGCATCAGTGTGGGTTTATTATGCTGAGAAGTTTGCTACCAAACTTCCCAGAATTCATTAATGCCATTATGGTGCTGTGGAGTTCGTAATGACAAACTCCCAGACCATATACTCTTTATGGCTTTACTGCACTTACAATGTCTAAAAATGGACTTAGACACTGTAGAGGTACAGTGCTCATGCAACTGTACCCTCACCAGTGGTATTGTTCACCCAGCTAGAGGGGTGTCTTACCTATACCATAGGCAGTATGTTGCAGGCATGGCACACAGGAATGTGTGCCATGTCGACTCTTCACTTTTCTCTGCACCAAAACACGTAGCCTGCAATGGCAGTGTGTGTGTGTTAAGGTACAGGATCTC
Organism: Calotriton arnoldi; assembly: GCA_963921515.1. Classification (NCBI taxonomy): domain Eukaryota; kingdom Metazoa; phylum Chordata; class Amphibia; order Caudata; family Salamandridae; genus Calotriton; species Calotriton arnoldi. The sequence continues at coordinate 28,950 of CAWUFW010000071.1, forward strand.
TAAGGGTGACACAATATGTGCTGTAGCCCTTAGAGGCATTCCCTGGTCACAGTGCCCTTGGTACCCATGGTACCTTTTACAAGGGACTTACATGTGGCCAGAGAGGTGCCAATTGGGGTTACAAATGTACAGTTTTGGGAAAGAACACAGGCCCTGGGAACCTGATTGGCAAGGACCCAGGGCACATCAAGTCACAGAGCATCAGAAATCTAGCAAAAAGTGGGGGGATTACTGCAACAGAAACCCAGCTTCCTACACTCCCCTGTTTTTTCATCCCACTTAAGGCCCTGCATAATAGCAATAGTTTAACTTATATCTGAAACTCTATGCAGCAGTCAATAGCATGCTGAGTTACTTAAAAGTGTCTGGGAATGCACCCTGCATTCAGACAACTCACTCCTCATTCTCGCCCTTCAGTTTCATGCTCACCCTGCACTCACAGCGATCACAATGCACTCACACTGATCACCATGCACTCACACCATTCACCCGCTCACCCTGCACTCACAGCGATCACTCTGCACTCACAATGCACTTGCGCTGCTCACCCTGTAATTCACCCTGAAGTCGCATGAGCACACTACTCACCCACACTCATGTGACACTTCACCCACCTGTCCTCCTCACTGCTCAATCTGCAATCTCACTCAAACAAGCCCATCACTACCCATGCATTCATTCGTCCCACTCTGCACTTATATCCGCACCATATGGTCACCTCACTCACCCTGCAGTCACTCCTCTTACTCTATTCTCACACTGTCACATCGCTCACCGTGCAGTCACATGGGCACTCCTGCCACCCACACAGTGCAGAGGATTAATGTGCCTGCTACAAAGAACATGTACCTTGCAGATCACAGAAATGAGTGTGAGTCTACCATGAGTAGCACTATAAAAAAATGAAATGTTTGTCAGAAAGGTGCTATCGAGAGATGAGGTGCATTGTTGGTGAGAGGTACTGAGGTAATTCATGGAAAAGGAGGAAATGGGGCAGGGGCGCCTAAAACAAATGTTGCACTGTGTGCGACCAGTGCTAGGGCCAGACCTGGCTGGGAGTGTTAGCGCTCTCCCCCCGCGATGTTCAGGTCTAGTTGTGCCCCTGGCCACATGTAGCCATGTAGCACGTAAAAAAAATGTTTAAAAGAAGCTGACCTTCTGCCACGCACCCTCATCACCCTCGATATAATCTCTCCCTCCACCAAATTAATAAATAAATACCTAGCCTCGTGCCAACCCGCCTCTACTTCCCTTTGAAGAAAAGCCTTGCCTTTCCAATTCAAAATGTTAAAAATACCAGGCTTCCTGCTACTCACCCACGCCACTCTCTGCCTATACTCTCCCACCCATAAAAGGAAAAAATACCGAGGGGTATATTCACAAGAACGTGTGATAACTACCGCAAGAGTAGCGTAACGCAACTTTCAATAACGCAGCCTATCACGGGAAAATAACCCAGTGTCAACGTGGAATTCACAACAAGGCGGTAGCATGCGATAGCCTGCCCAAACCGCGGACAAAGTCCGCGATACAACCACCACGATGGAGATAAAAACACAAACCACAACACCAAAAAACACGCGATGGGCCAAATCGCGATAAGAAAACAGTGACAACCAGCGCGAGGGCAGCAATACGCACGCGCAATGCGGGAAAAAGCACAAGAACAGTATACGGAAAATGCCACAGAACAAAATACATCAACAGCGGAGTACCACGGATGCACCCTGGCCAACTGCAGAGGACAACATGCACACCACAACATCCACGCACCGTGGAAGAACAGAACCCACAGGCACACCACTTGAAAGAGACCAGTGGCAGACAAATCAGAGCCGCAGGAGCGACACACCCACCGTGCAGCATACGCACATAAGCAGAAGTGCACCCGGACAGTGACAACATCCCGGTACAAACAGCAACACCTCCACAACTGAACACAGGACACAACTGGATCGGAATATGCGCACAACCTGGCAAATCACACCTGAAACCCAAGGGACATGTAACTTGACAATGTACAATTCCAACCTGTGACCTGCAAACATGTTTTATTCACACATGCAGTGCAATTGGACATCCACTACTGTCCCATGAATGCCACGGAGGGTCACAATGTGATGTGCTCATGAGAAGTAAGTGTCAATGGTAGAGTCCCTACGGGCCATTCCTGCCGCAGCTGCAGTGGGATGTGGGCCACCTGCCCCATCACCACCATCATTGTCCGGTACCTCTGGAACTGGGATCCATGGGGCCCTGGTGCGAACACAGATGTTGTGCAACACACAACATGCAACGATCATCTTGCACACGACGTCCGGGCTGTACAGGAGCTTCCCACCAGTGCCGTCCAGGCACCTGAAACGTGACTTCAACACGCCAAATGTGCGTTCAACGATGCCCCTGGTGCGTATGTGGGCCGCATTGTACTGCCTCTGGGCGGGTGTGTTCGGGTCTCGGAGGGGTGTCATCATCCAAGGGCAGAGTGCATATCCCTGATCACCTGTGACAGTGCAGGGAGAAAAGAGTCAATACTTGGTTCGGCAGGACCACCAATCCAGTGACGCCTGTGCTGGCTGTGTGGGGGGTGAGTGTAAGCCAGCCCTCAGGGAGTAGCATGTGCTGGCAACTACACCAACAGTCATCAGGCACACAGACATGCAATGTCTGAACTACAAGGGGGGATGACTCGAGTCGCACAGGGCTAGTCGCCCCGGATGCACAGCGGCCGACACGGGCCCACCACCACGGGACGCTGACCTGCGGGAGACCGGGGTAGGGTCATGGGGGCAGAGCAGTGCCTCACATGTGTCATGGCCGCATTCCGCATCTCCACACGTTCAGCTGTTGTGTGGCTGTGGTGCCATGTGGAGTCTGTATTGGGTGCAGGGGTAGCCCAGGATGACCATGGAGTGGTGTAGTCGTGTCTGGTAGGGGTCGTGTAGTTTAACATGTCGGATGTGGTTAGGTCACGTGTGCATCCCCAGTTGTGCCTTGTGCGTTGGTGGCTGTGGGATGTGTGGTGTGTTGATTTGGTACTTACCAACGAGCAGTCCCGTTCCATATGTGCCATCCTGGAAGCGCTGGTTGATGATGGACTTTCGGAAGATGAAGGAATCATGCACACTGCCTGGGTAGTTGGCGACGACATTGGTGAACATTCCCCGGTGGTCCACTATTGCCTGCACATTGATGGAATGCGTGTGCTTCCTGTTGCGGTAGTGGAGTGCAGTATCCGCAGGGGGCACAAGTGGGACATGTGTGCAGTCGATTGCCCCCAACACGGCCGGGAATCCGGCTATGGCGTAGAAGCCTTGCTTAGTCTCCAGCTGTTCCTGCGCAGTGTTGGGGAAGTGAAGGTACTGGGGTATGAAGCTGAGGATGGCATCCAGGACGGGTGTGATGAACTTTGATAGGGCTGGCTGTGAGACCCCTCCGACTCTGGCAGTTGTTGGTTGGAAGGTCCCAGAGGCCAACAGGTGCAGCACTGCCAGCAGCTTTGTCTGCGGAGGGATGTTTGTTCTCCGCTGTGTTGGGACCGTCAGCCTGTGGGCAATGTGGGTCAGGATGCGGAGGATGGTTGTCCTTTTGAGCCTGTAGTGGGCAATGACTTCCGCGGGCGTTAGGCCTGTGAGAGTGGTGCGTTTACGGTAGCTCCGCTGTCTTGCTCTACGCTGCCTCTGTGGTGGTCTGGGGGGGGAGCGGGTCCGGGTCCTGGGGGGGGTGGCGGTCCAGGGGGTGGTGGCGGGGGGTGTTGTGGCCCTGTTGGGGCTCCGAGCTGCATGTAGAGTAGCTCCATGGCGTTGTTTGTTCTTCAGGTATGGCTGTGTGCGGGACTCCGTTGCCTACTGCAGGTGGACGTCCTTCTTTACACCTGCTTGAGGCAGGTGTTAAATACCTGCGGCTACTGCACCTCATCGCTTGTTTTGTGTTCTTAAGGCCGATGTGGCTGGTCGTTGTGAATGTTGAGGTGTGATGTTGTCTCGGCTTTTCACACGGGAACGCCTACTCTGCATCTCATTAGCGATATTTGCGAGGCTCCTCTGTGGCGATATTTTTTGTGGCTGCTATCACGGGTAAACTGGTGCTGTGGGCTGTTAACACCGGCTTGTGAATAGGGGGGTAAATTTATCACGACTTTGGCTGCGATGAAGTGCCGTTAATTCGGCGATGGCTCCTTGTGAATATGCCCCCAAGTCTCTTGCCACTCACCCCATCACCCTCTGCAAACCCGCCCCTGCCCAATCAGAACTTGGTTTTGAAGTCATATCAACGCCTGGGCCTATCCGAGATATAGTTCTTTCTTCTTCATTCAGATAGGGGATGCGAGTTTAAGTGCGTCTCCCTTCGTGGCATTGACAGAGATCTGTGAAGTGTATGAAACAAATCTGAGTCGGCGGTGTGGTTTAAAACTTCCTGGCTCCCACCACCCAGCCCCCCTCCCCTCCCCCCTTCGGCCAATCTGTGGAGCTGGAAGGTTAATTATTACATCGTGTGGCCGAGCGGCCCAAACCCTCAAGTCACAATCAAAAGAAATGTCTCTGACAGCTATTTTCGATTTACTTCCTGTGTACATTTTACCCAGAACTGCCTACCACACGCATCCTGTGCTCAAATTTTATTCTCGTCCTCCTCTCTAGTCGATGAGTCAGATGGTGGGCATGGCAGACAGTCTAACCACAGAGAGACGACAAAAACAGAAGAAATTTATTTATGCAAGTCTCCGGCTCTTCAGGCATACACGGTTTAGGACTCCTCCAGGCTCGGTGCTGTGGGATACTCTGCCATCTAGTGGTAGATTATCCTAGGTGTACTGTAAATAAACTCGTGATTGTGTATACTACACACTACACAGCAAAAAGCCTGGGTGCTGGGGTGACCAACTGGCATGGGTGCAAATTCAGGACAGTAAGTGTAAAAATTCAGGACAAAGAGTCAAAATTCAGGACAAAAATTCAGGACAGAAGGTCAAAATTCAGGACAAAACTTCGGGACAAAAGTTAATTTTTACAGACACATCAGAGGAAGCTGCGCGATAGTATAAAAGTAAGTAAATAGACAACCACTTAAGTACAAGTCAAAATAAGTTTCTATTAGGTTGAGACAATCGTGCACTTCACGTTTTTTCTGTATGGGCGAAGCTTTGAGCAACTGTGCAGGTCTTTTTGTGGTATTTCATATGATAATAATCTATTTATATAGTAACTGCACTGGGTTGTCCAGTCTGATATTTTGTTTACAACTCATGGTCCTGAGCAGGCATGTTTGGTGAGAGAAGTGGTCAGGAAGATCTGCTCGGATGGGCTTTCTTACTAGCATCTCATATCTGAGTGCCATTGTGAGATGTAAAGCAGCACGCATAGGTGAACTAAAGGGAGGATTGCTGTGATGAACCCACTATAGGAAACTCATTATGGGTGTTTCAGCAAGTGGCACTTAAAATATGGAATCTGACTTTGCTTATGGGGGCTTTGCAGAGAGTTGCACTAGCTGACAGAAGTCGGAATGCAGAGCAAATCAAGCATTCTCCCCAGTCAATAGATCTGGGTTAAATCTATCATTCTTTTGCTCGCCAAGCCACCCCAGTTTAGACCCAGCCATATGCAAATCAGTCTTGACCCTGTGCCTCATGAGAACAGTCCAAACTGAACTGCCGAGCCAGGTCCTCCCTGGACCGGAAACAAGCATCCTGGGACCGGTTTCGGGGCATCACCCCTCATCAGCCAGGCTAGCTTGAATCCAGTGGCACAGTGAACCCCATCAATTGCTTTTGCTTTCTCCCCTTAAGTGCGCCGGGTATGCCCAGACGTGGATCCCGGGCTCACTGTGCCACTAGATTCAAACTATCCTGGCTGATGAGGGGTGAAACCCCGAGACCGGTCTTAGAATGCTTGTTTCCGGTCCAGGGAGGACCTGGTTTGGCAGTTCGGGCTGGACTGTTCCCATGAGGCACAGGATCAAGACTGATTTGCATATGGCCAGGTCTAAACTGGGGTTGGCATGGTGAGCAAAAGAATGATGAATTTAACCCAGATCTCTTGACTGGGGGTGAATGTTTTGATTTGTTTTGCATTCCGTCCATCAATTGTGTGTCTTTTGCTTTCTCGCCCTAAGTGCGCTGGGTATGCCCAGACGTGGGACCCGGGCTCACTGTGAAACTGGATTCAAGCTATCCTGGTTGATGAGGGGTGAAACCCCGAAACCGGTCCTAGGATGCATGTTTCCGGTCTGCATTCCGTCCATCAATTGTGTGTCTTTTGCTTTCTTGCCCTAAGTGCCCCGGGTATGCCCAGACGTGTGTCCCGGGATCACTGTGAAACTGGATTCAAGCTATCCTGGTTGATGAGGGGTGAAACCCCGAAACCGGTCCTAGGATGCTTGTTTCTGGTCCAGGGAGGACCTGGCTTGGCAGTTCGGGTTGGACTGTTCCCATGAGGCACATGGTCAAGACTGATTTGCATATGGCCGGGTCTAAACTGGGGTGGCATGGTGAGGAAAAGAATGATGGTTTTAACCCAGATCTCTTGACTGGGGGTGAATGTTTTGATTTGTTCTGCATTCCGTCCATCACGCCCTAAGTGCGCCGGGTATGCCCAGACGTGGGTCCCGGGCTCACTGTGCCACTGGATTCAAGCTATTCTGGCTGAGGGGTGAACCCCCGAGACCGGTCTTAGGATGCTTGTTTCCGGTCCAGGGAGGACCTGACTTGGCAGTTCGGGATGGACTGTTCCCATGAGGCACAGGGTCAAGACTGATTTGCATATGGCCAGGTCTAAACTGGGGTGGCAAGGTGAGCAAAAGAATGATGGATTTAACCCAGATCTCTTGACTGGGGTGAATGTTTTGATTTGTTCTGCATTCCGTCCATCAATTGTGTGTCTTTTGCTTTCTTGCCCTAAGTGCGCCGGGTATGCCCGGACGTGGGTCCCGGGCTCACTGTGCCACTGGATTCAAGCTATCCTGGCTGATGAGGGGTGAGACCCCAAAACAGGTCCTAGGATGCTTGTTTCCGGTCCAGAGAGGACCTGGCTTGGCAGTTCGGGCTGGACTGTTCCCATGAGGCACAGGGTCAAGACTGATATGCATATGGCCAGGTCTAAACTGGGGTGGCATGGTGAGCAAAAGAATGATGGATTTAACCCAGATCTCTTGACTGGGGGTGAATGTTTTGATTTGTTTTGCATTCCGTCCATCAATTGTGTGTCTTTTGCTTTCTCGCCCTAAGTGTGCTGGGTATGCCCAGACGTGGGTCCCGGGCTCACTGTGCCACAGGATTCAAGCTATCCTGGCTGATGAGGGGTGAACCCCAAAACCGGTCCTTGGATGCTTGTTTCCGGTCTGCATTCTGTCCATCAATTGTGTGTCTTTTGCTTTCTCGCCCTAAGTGCCCCGGGTATGCCAAGATGTGGGTCCCGGGCTCACTGTGCCACTGGATTTAAGCTATCCTGACTGATGAGGGGTGAAACCCCGAAACCGGCCCTAGGATGCTTGTTTCTGGTCCAGGGAGGACCTGGTTTGGCAGTTCGGGCTGGACTGTTCCCATGAGGCACAGGGTCAAGGCTGATTTGCATATGGCCAGGTCTAAACTGGGGTGGCATGGTGAGCAAAAGAATGATGAATTTAACCCAGATCACTTGACTGGGGGTGAATGTTTTGATTTGTTTTGCATTTCGTCCATCAATTGTGTGTCTTTTGCTTTCTCGTCCTAAGTGCGCTGGGTATGCCCAGACGTGGGACCCGGGCTCACAGTGCCACTGGATTCAAGCTATCCTGGCTGCTGAGGTGTGAAACCCTGAAACCGGTCCTAGGATGCTTGTTTCCGGTCTGCATTCCGTCCATCAATTGTGTTTCTTTTGCTTTCTCGCCCTAAGTCCCCGGGTATGCCCAGACGTGTGTCCCGGGCTCACTGTGCCACTGGATTCAAGCTATCCTGGTTGATGAGGGGTGAAACCCCGAAACCGGTCCTAGGATGCTTGTTTCTGGTCCAGGGAGGACCTGGCTTGGCAGTTCGGGTTGGACTGTTCCCATGAGGCACATGGTCAAGACTGATTTGCATATGGCCAGGTCTAAACTGTGGTGGCATGGTGAGGAAAAGAATGATGGTTTTAACCCAGATCTCTTGACTGGGGGTGAATGTTTTGATTTGTTCTGCATTCCGTCCATCACGCCCTAAGTGCACGAGGTATGCCCAGACGTGCGTTCCGGGCTCACTTTGCCACTGGATTCAAGCTATTCTGGCTGAGGGGTGAACCCCCGAGACCGGTCTTAGGATGCTTGTTTCCGGTCCAGGGAGGTCCTGACTTGGCAGTTCGGGATGGACTGTTCCCATGAGGCACAGAGTCACGACTGATTTGCATATGGCCAGGTCTAAACTGGGGTGGCATGGTGAGCAAAAGAATGATGGATTTAACCCAGATCTCTTGACTGGGGGTGAATGTTTTGATTTGTTCTGCATTCCGTCCATCAATTGTGTGTCTTTTGATTTCTTGCCCTAAGTGCGCCGGGTATGCCCAGACGTGGGTCCCGGGCTCACTGTGCCACTGGATTCAAGCTATCCTGGCTGATGAGGGGTGAGACCCCAAAACTGGTCCTAGGATACTTGTTTCTGGTCCAGGGAGGACCTGGCTTGGCAGTTCGGGCTGGACTGTTCCCATGAGGCACAGGGTCAAGACTGAGATGCATATGGCCAGGTCTAAACTGGGGTGGCATGGTGAGCAAAAGAATGATGGATTTAACCCAGATCGCTTGACTGGGGGTGAATGTTTTGATTTGTTCTGCATTTCGTCCATCAATTTTGTGTCTTTTGCTTTCTCGCCCTAAGTGCGCCGGGTATGCCCAGACGTGGGTCCCGGGCTCACTGTGCCACCGTATTCTTTTTTTTTTTTTTTTTATTTTCTTTATTGATTTTTCAATTTGGTACAGTTGCAAATCAGGAAAACAACAACAAAAAATTCAGTGTATTTGCCATATGGACAATATTACATGAGACTGTACAATTGCATGAAACATCGACATCACCAATACAGCGGTATCCACCACTCCAGAGAAAGACGTGTTCGTTGACAGGTAGACATAAAGCCATAGCCACGAGTGAACTCACAGTGAAATATAATGATTATCCCATGGTGCATACTAAATTCCAGACAATATAACAGTGTCGTTTCCCATTTAAACCTGCAGTCATTTTAGCATCATATCGGTCCAGTATCATTCCCAGTGTTGACTTCCTCAACAGGACCACTTGACCGCTCCCGGACCCAATCAATAAACGGCTCCCAAATTTCCTTAGGCCTAGAGGTGGGTGGCATCAGTTCCCAGAATGTAGCCAGTTGCGTCTGTCCATATGTGACCTCTCTAATCCAGTTTTTGATAGTGGGTTTTCTCCTCCTACCCCATTGCAAGGCTATTTGACTCTTAGCGAAGAGCAGCAGTAGTGCATGTAGTTTGCGTTTTTTAACGTGTGTGTCCCTCACATATCCCAGTAAACCCAGTAGTGGGGATGGGGACAGTGACAGCCCCAAAATCTGGTTTATAGCTACAAATATTGCAAACCAATATTCAGTGATGGCCGGACAGTCCCATGCCATATGTAGGAAAGAGGCAGCAGCAGCCGCGCAGCGCCAGCAACGGTCGTCCTCCCTGAGTCCCATTCTATGTAGACTAATGGGCGTTCTGTAATAGCGATGCAGAAATTTAAAGTGAATTAGCCTAAGTTTATAATTGGGTGACAATTCGGTCATTTGGGCACAACAGTATGACCACTGGTCGTCAGTCAGGGGGGGTGATATCTCGTCAGTCCATTTGTGTCGAGCATTAGAAGTAGCCACAGGGGCGTCAGTTTGCATATTCGTGTACAGTCTGGTTATGAGCTTGCGAGAAGATGGTGCCGCAGAAGATTTTCCAGAGCATTCAGTGGGGTTGGCTGGGAGGGGAAGTCACTATGTAATGCCCTACAGGCGGCCCGTAGTTTGTGATACAGAAATGTCTCACCGAAGTGCACTGTTTGTCCTTCCTCTGCTACTGGAGGGCCTCTAAACGTCCCCTCAGGGTACAGATCCGCAAATGTATGGAGAGACATCTTTTGTGCCACTGTATTGTTTATTTCATCCTTAATGTTGGGTAACATAGGATTTTGTGCCAGGGGAATAGAGGGAGCATACAATATCCGAGCGCCTGCCCTTCTCCGCAGTCCATCCCAAGCCCACCTTAGGGTTTCCGGGGTATCAATGTCTTCTTTGGGACGCCTATAGGACTGATATATCGCCACCCGAAGAGGAACAGGCACCACCGCATCCGCATCCACTGCCACGTGAGGTTGGAATGGCGTCGGATGCACCCAGTAATGCAGAAATTGCGCCTGCGCACATAGCGCGTATAGTTTCATGTCCGGTGCGCCCAAACCACCCTGTTTAGTCGGTAGCGACAAAAGTTCCCATAATACCCGAGCCTGGCCTCCCGCCCAAACCAAAGATATCAATAGAGATCGCAATGTTTTGAAGAAGGATTGGGTGAGTATGATTGGTAAGTTCACGAAGAGATATAGAAATTTAGGGAAGATAATCATTTTGACCAATGCGATTTTACCTGCAAGTGATAGTGGGAGTTTAGCCCATAGATTTACCTTTTCCTCCAACCAGACAATGGTCCTGCCGTAATTCAAGTTCCAAATTTCTTGTAGGTCTCGACTGATCCAGATACCCAAATATTTCACTTTTTCTTGTTCCCATTTTAACGGGAATTCCGAGGTCACTGCCCTGGTGTTGTCGGTTAGGGGAAAGATCACAGATTTAGCCCAATTAATGGTTACCCCAGAAAGCCCACCGAATCTGATGAATTCTCTCAACACTATGTCGAGATGGCGCTCAGGGTTAAGAATATACAATGAAATATCGTCCGCATAGAGCGAAATCAATAAACTGCGCGCGCTGAACCCTATACCCTTGTCTGTGTGGTGTTGCCTAATGCGTGCTGCTAACGGCTCCATTGCGATGGCGAATAACAGGGGCGACAGCGGGCAACCCTGCCTCGTGCCACGCGTTATCCGGAATGGGTCAGAAACAATATTATTCACCCGCACTCTAGCCATTGGTACAGTGTATAGCAATTTGATCCATTTAAGAAACATGGGGCCGAAACCCATCCGTTCCAGAATCTTGATTAAATAAGGCCATTCAAGCGAATCGAAGGCTTTTGTCGCATCCAGAAAAACCGCCGCCGCCTGTACATCGGGGTGTAAATAATGTAGAGCAGAGAAAACCGTTCTAAGGTTGTGCGAGGTTGCCCTCCCGGGTATGAATCCCGAGTGATCTGGTAAAGCTATAATAGGGAGCATAGGTTGCATTCTATTCGCTATCAATTTTGCCAAAATCTTAACGTCGACATTGATTAGCGATAAAGGCCTATAAGAATCTAAGTCGGTTTCCAGTTTTCCCGGCTTTAGCAAGGTGACAATGATTGCTTCGCGCATAGACCCTGGCAGTATACCTGTGTCATGCGCTTCCCCATACACCGCTAAGAGTTTGGGGGCCAGTTCCTCCACGTACGTTTTATAAAAGGCGGTCGTCAAACCATCTGACCCAGGGGCCTTATCGAGGGGCAGGCCATTAATAACATCAGTGACATCTTCAACCGTGAATGGTAAATGCATATACTCTCTATGTCGATCATTAAACCAAACCAGAGCCAGGGAATCTAAAAACTCCTGCAAACCTTCCGGACAGTCAGTTTGTGTGGCTGTATATAAATGGGCGTAAAAAGAGGAGAACTCCTTCAGCATAGCCAAGGGCCCCCTAATCGTTTGTCCTTCTTTACCCATGAGTTCAGGTACATAGGCCATAAAACGCGGGGTACGGAGCATGCCGGCGAGAGTGCGCCCAGGTCTGTCCCCCTCTCCATGCCTACGTGCTTCCGCGTATTTCCCCAGAAATCTCACTTCCCTCTGTGCCTCCTCTTCGTATTCTAACAGTTTAACCTTCAGTTCAGCCAGAAAAGCTGATTCGCCGCCAATATGTATTCTCGTTTCCAGCTCTTTAATTTGTACCTCTAACGTGGATAGGGTGTTTCTAATAGCCTTGAGCACGCCCGCTTGCCTGGATATGCACTGTCCCCTAATGACCACCTTAAACGCTTCCCATAGCGAGGCCTCAGTGTCGACGGACCCCGTATTGAGCGTAAAGTAGTCTATTATATCAGCTCGTATTTCCTCCTTGAATGCCTCGTCTAAAAGTGCATGTTGGGGCAGCCTCCGGGAGAATTGCCCCCGTGTGGTGTTAGGGAGAGACAGTGTCAACAAACATGGCGAATGGTCCGAAATGGTCCTCGATAAGTGCCTGACTCCTACCACCCAGCTAGCCATGTCCCTAGACATTAACCAATAGTCTAACCGGGACCAGGCGCGATGATGTTCGGAGAAGCATGTGCCCTCTTTAGTCAGTGGATTATGTAGTCGCCAAATGTCGAACATGTCCCCGCGTCTAAGAAAGTATTCAACAGTCTACTGGCCGCAGGGTGGTGCGTCCTTGCCGTGCCCTGTCTATCCAAGTCATCATTTAGGATGGCATTGAAGTCCCCCCCCCATAAAACCGTGGTGCAGCCAGTGGTCCTAACTTTGGCCCACAACTCCTGGAAAAAATCGGGGGAGTCTGTGTTAGGTCCATATACCACCACAATGGTCATCAAGATACCTCCCAACTGTCCCAGCAAAATAATGTAGCGTCCGTCTGGGTCCGTGTGTATTTCCCTTTCCCTCCAGTCCAGGCCTCTCTTTATCAACACCGCCACCCCTCTAGAGTAGTTGAAATACACTGATGCATATACTGCACCCCAGCGCCTGTGCCTAAGTTTTGCAGAGGGCTGGGAGCGGAGGTGAGTCTCCTGCAATAGGCATAGATCTATGTTGTGTCTGGTAAGGTATGCGTGCACCAACCTAGATTTCCTACTGTCGTTCAGTCCGCGTATGTTCCATGTCAAACAGTTCACTGTCGTCTCGTGTGCAACAGTAAGGTCACATGTGTATCAGTGCTAAAGCTTGACCAGCATATGTGCGTCTCTGTCTCTACTGCAATCATCATTCTTTTATTTGGCAATACACAACAGAAACAATAAAAACCCTCCCTCCCCCACTCCCCCACCCACATCAACCCCCAATCAGGTTGAAGCATGACCCCCCATAGAACACAACGCAACATATTATAGGGAAATTTCCCATGGGGACGAATGAGTGCCGGCCCACTGCCCTACCGTAGCAGGGTGGCCAAGATACTGCAAGGGACAAAATCTGTAACATAACATAATAGGAGAATTGTGCGGCTTACGATCTAGGATCACAAACACCGTCACTAAACCTGCAGTTACAATCAAACAGTTCCCCACCTCTCCTGCCGCGACAGAAACATCATAGCCTACATAGTAATCCGACAATCGCCCAAGCGATGAAGAAAAGAGAGTTCGACCATGGTCGTGCGCCACTAGTACATATTACATTTCGAGGACCAATAGAATTGAAACGTACCAGCAGTGATCGGTAAACCACAGCGAACAATGACATTTACGTTTGCATAGAGAGTCAAACAGTACATAGTCCTTGTCCAAGAACATACGACATTGCCTACTTGGAAAAAGTACAATTAAACTGTCTGACAGTCAAAAGCACCCAAAAGCAAATTTATCAGTCATTATCACTTAGCTGGAGAGAAGTTGCATCATCCGATCTGGGGCTGGGTTTGCTGCGTTTTCCACCAACATGTTTAGCAAACTTCAGGGCAGACTTGGCGTCCGTGAAAAAATGAGTAGAACCATCATGCGACACCTTAAGTTTGGCTGGATAGAGCAAGGAATACGGGATCTGTGCCTGTAGGAGGATCTTCTTCGCCGGTAAAAATTCACGTCTGGCCGCTTGTACCGCTGGGGTGAAGTCCGGGTAGAAGGCGACTTGGTTGCCTTGATGTGTTATTTTCCCCATCGCACGAGCCTGACGTAATACCACATCTCGGTCCTGGTAATTCAATAACCTTGCCAATATGGGCCGCGGAGGGGCTCCAACTGGTGGTTTAGCTCCCAAAGTGCGATGAGCCCTCTCCACGACGAACACCGGTGAGAGTTGCGCAGCAAATAGATCACGTAGTAAGTCCACAACAAACGTCTCCATCTTTGTAATCGCCGTCGTCTCCGGGATTCCCGTGATGCGTAGGTTGTTTCGACGCGATCTGGCCTCCAAATCCTCGTTCTTGGCCCTGAGCACACACAAGAGACGATCCATCTGCGACAGTTGGTCTTTTGTTTCCACCTGGAAGTCATGGAAGTCGGACTGTTTATTTTCAAGGACGTCCAGTCTATGCTCATGGAACCCAACTTGAGCTTTCACCGATTCCATCTGGGATGTTAAGATATCTAATTTAGCGTCGATGGTGCGCAGACTTGACCGCATTTCTAACATGAGTGTGCGGATGTCCTCTCCTTGGTCTGCCTGATGACCCTCAGCAGCCCCGCCGGTGGCCGATTCAAAGTCAGACTCCATTTGTCTGGTTGAGCGACGCTGCTCAAAGCTAATTTTAGGTTGTTTGGCGTCCTGCTTGCCCATGACTAGGCAGCGTTGCTATCTCCCCTACAGCAATTCAAGAGGGTCCAGCAGGTCCGCTTCCACTCCAAAACGGCAGTTCCAGACCTCTTCAGCTACGCAGGCAGCACGCTCCCTCTGTATGCCTCTGTATGACCTCTGTGTGGCCTGTGGTCGCTGCAATGTTTTACACGCAATCACGCCAATGGAGCTCTTGCCAACGCGTTACCTCAACTGATGTGGTGGGTGCCAGGGGAGTCGTCCAGTCAAAACCGACTCACGGAGCGCATGACCTGAATGTTCAGAAGGCAAGTATTCAGCAAGGACTTCTCGCCACACTTTCACAACGTGACTCGCCACTCCACTCCGACACTATATGCCAGTGACGTTCGGTTGGACAGGCCCGTGGTCCAGAGTGGCGCGCCCAGAAGCTCTGACTAGACCGCCACGATGTAGTGCGGCACCGAACAGACTAGGGCAATTAAAATGGCGGCCCGCCGACAGTTCAGAACAGTGCAAAGTTCGTTAGTGGCATGTGCATACCTCTGTGCCTCGCGGGTCCACTCGTGCCTCACACAAAGCCAGTACTTACAGTTCCCACCTGTGTAAGTTGCGGCGCAGACCGGAGCAGCCTCAGGAACCCTCAATCAGCTCCGACCGGCGCGGTCCGAGGCCTCCGCAAAATGGCGGCCGCCGGAGCCGGAAGGCTCTCCCTGCACCCTCGGTGCCGAGCTAGGATCTCCACAGGTGTAGACCTGTATTACGCAGTCGTGCCAGCCGCCAGTGCGCCACCACCTCAACGCGCACCACAGCGCCGCTGATGCCTCAGGTGATCCCGCTGGGTCCTTCCACGAAGAGGCGGCCTCGTTTGGTCGCGGCGGCCACGCCCGGCTACACAGCCTCAGCCTTTCCTTCTCTGGCGACGCTGCGGTGCACCCAGCACAGCGGGCAGGCAACGCATTCACCTGTGCAAGTCGGCGGCGACGGCAGGCCCCCGGCTCCGCTGCCGACTGCAGCCCGACTCCGCCTATGTCCCAGGCGACACCGCCCAGGCCCACAATGAAGCCCCTGCCTCCAGTGATGGGGTCAGCCGCGCCCGAGTTCCACGGCGCACTCCCCGATCCTCGTTCGTGGTCCGTCGGAGCGGATATCTCGGCGGGCAGGCGATAGATAGAGCCAGGAATCTCCCCACTTATTGCCGCAGCTGTTCTGCTACCAGGCAGTGAAAATTGCAGAGTTTCGTCCCTCCAAGATGAGCGGATCTATACAGGATAGTGTCTCGGCCGGCGGAGCTCGCTCACTGAGCGGCCATTCCGCAGCACGGCAAGCAACGCCCCTCCTGTGCCACCGTATTCAAGCTTTCTGGCTGATGAGGGGTGAAACTCTGAAACCGGTCCTACAATGCTTGTTTCCGGTCCCGGAAGGACCTGGCTTGGCAGTCTGGGCTGGACTGTTCCCATGAGGCACAGGGTCAAGGCTGATTTGCATATGGCGAGGTCTAAACTGGGGTGGCATGGTGAGCAAAAGAATGATGGATTTAACCCAGATCTCTTGACTGGGGGTGAATGTTTTGATTTGTTTTGCATTCCGTCCATCAATTGTGTGTCTTTCGCTTTCTCGCCCTAAGTGCGCTGGGTATGCCCAGACGTGGGTCCCGGGCTCACTGCGCCACAGGATTCAAGCTATCCTGGCTGATGAGGGGTGAACCCCAAAACCGGTCCTTGGTGCTTGTTTCCGGTCTGCATTCTATCCATCAATTGTGTGTCTTTTGCTTTCTCACCCTAAGTGCCCCGGGTATGCCCAGATGTGGGTCCCGGGCTCACTGTGCCACTGGATTTAAGCTATCCTGGCTGATGAGGGGTGAAACCCCGAAACCGGCCCTAGGATGCTTGTTTCTGGTCCAGGGAGGACCTGGTTTGGCAGTTCGGGCTGGACTGTTCCCATGAGGCACAGGGTCAAGACTGATTTGCATATGGTCAGGTCTAAACTGTGGGGCATGGTGAGCAAAAGAATGATGGATTTAACCCAGATCTCTTGACTGGGGGTGAATGTTTTGATTTGTTCTGCATTCCGTCCATCAATTGCGTGTCTTTTGCTTTTTTAAAGAAGGCATTGTCGATACACTATTACATAGTTTATTTTTGACGCCTTGCCTATCGCTACAAACACAATATACATCTCAAGCACAGCTCATGGCACTGTGAGGCTCCCTAAAACCTTACACCTAAAACAAAACATGCAAACATTTACAATTAGTAGTGTAACATTCAAGTAGCAGTTGGGTGTCACTCAAAATGTCATATGCATGATGTATAGATTCCACACATAAGCACACAGCAAATACAGATACAGAATAGTAACATATAGGCAAGGGAGTAGCCAGAAAATTTAAATACCTCCCACTTTGAACTAAATCTCTTATGGCACCAAAAAAGCAAAGTAAGTCATCACAACCCTCCCCGCCCCAGAAGAACTCTCTTGTCCAAGGATCTAGCCATTCATCCTTCCATCAAATCCCTGATGTCCACCATTTCAAATTTACATTCTGTCATCTATTAATTCTTTCATCCATCATTCAGCCTTTCACCATTCATTCTGTCCTTCCATCTGTGTGCTCATCCATCTCCAAACCTTTTCAACCATTTGCAAACCTATCCATCATCTATCCTTCCATCCATCCTTTCACTCATCCATCCTTCAATCCACCCTTTCACTCATCCATCCATCATCCATCCACCCTTTCACCCAATCCATACTTTCACTCATCCATCCACTCTTCCACCCATCCTTCCATTCACTCATCCATCCAACCATTTACCGTTTCACCCAAGCCATCCTTTCACTCATCCATCCACTCTTCCACCCATCCATCCATTCACACATCCATCCAACCATTTACCCTTTCACCCAAGCCATCCTTTCACTCATCCATCCACTCTTCCACCCTTCCATCCATTCACTCATCCATCCATCATTTACCCTTTCACCCATCCAGCCATCCTTTCACTTACTCATCCATCCACCCAGTCACTCATCCGTCCACCCATTCAACTTTTCGCATATCCATCCTTTCTTCCAGCTCTCCATCCTCCCTTTCACTAATGTATGCATTCTTTCACTCATCCATCTATACATTCTTCTTTTCAATCATCCAGGCACCCATTCCCCCTTCCATTCTGCCAATCATTCATCCATGCTTTCACTCATCCATCCATCCTCCCTTTCTCTCTCCATTCCCCTTTCACTTAGCCACCCATCCTTCCATCCACCCTTCACCCATCAACCCACTCATCCATTTACTCATCCACTCATGAATCCATCCATTGACCCTATCACTCATCCATCCTTTCACTCATCCACCCATCCTTTCTCTCATCCATCCATCCTTTCACTCATCTATCCATCCTTTTGTCCATCTACCCTCCCTTTCACACACTCGTCCATCCTTAGATCCACCCTTTCACTCATCCATCCATTCATTCACCCTTTCACTTATCAATTCATCAATTCATCCATCATTTCTCTCATCCATCCACCCATTCACTCGCCCATCATCCACCCTTTCGCTAACCCATCCATCCTTTTACTGATCCATGCACCCTTTTACCCATCCATCTACCCTTCCATCTATACATCCATCTCTTTACCCTCATCCATCCTTCCACTCACGGATCCATCCATCCATTCTCTCATTATCCATCCATTCACCCTTTCACTCATCCATTCATCCATTCACTAATCCATCCAGCCATTTACCCATTCCTTCACTTATTCACTAACCCACCTTTTCACATTAATTATAAGCTGAGCCTTTGTCTACTGAGTTGCAGACAGAAGAGGCCCATAAAGAACTTCAACCTCGCTGTAGTTCCTAAAGCAAGGGGTGGGGTGGGCGAGGGTTCACTATGCCCCTGCACATAGGACAACTGAAAACTTGGAAGTCATGAGTCATGCATGATGTACAGTGCCAGGACGCGAGGTGACATGGTGTTGTTTCCAGGGCTTTAAGTGGGATGAAAAAACTGGGGGTCTCTCCAAGGGGCGTGTCTGATGTAATTAAGGGCGTGGCTTAAAACACCTAAGCTAAAAATATGTGCTGATCATAATGTGCCGCCCGACTGGTATTTTGCTGTTTCTATCATTGCATCCACTAACATTAGACCTACAACAAGCCATGACTATTGGCTTTGTCAATGGATGTTAGTTGCATAAAATAAATAAAAAAGCAGCAACTATGGCTTCATTGTATATAATATTAAAAATGCTTTAGCTCTGAAATGATGAGACTGTGTAAGAACTATAACCTCTTCTTTTTAACTTCTTTCGCCAGCTTCTTTTCATGAACTGACACATAGCAGCATGGGCGTTTTGTACATTTGTTTTGTACATTTCTTCCATCTAACCCTAACAGAATGCCCTGCCCTAGACAGCGGCAGGAGGAGGCCACCACATGATGTAACAGCTCAAACTGGCCCATTGTCATTCTGTATGTGACAATCAGCCAGCATACAGAATGACAATGAGCAGGGTGGGGCAGTGCGAGGCGGCCCCATCAGGGAGCTGAGGCCTCTCGCAGGGGAACAGCTCTGCTCCCTGCAAGGCCCAAAATTACGGACAAAAGGCGTGCATAAAAGGGATCCTCACGGACAAAGGACGTGAGGTCCAAATCACGGACGGTCCGTGAAATTTACGGACGGTTGGTCACTCTACTGGGTGCCCGCCAGGCCATCGCCAATACACCAGCATTTGGAATGGATCATGTTTCTGCTATTGTACTTTTATTTTTCATATCAGTTATTACCATCTCAATTACTGTATTTCATGACTTACTAAAGGTCACAGAAAATTTTGTCACATACTTTATGCATATGAGTGCACGTGGACACAGATGGTCCCCCTTACTTGTTAAAAAAATAAACAAGCATTGGCAACGCCAATATGTCTCACTTGGAAGAGCTATTGGCTGTGTTAATGTTTTGAGAGTCATGCTCTACAGCAGCGTGGTTGCTGTGAAACATGGCCAAAAGTTTAAAAAGTGTTCAACTAGAAAGGGTTTGGCCCTTAATCAGTAAGGCTAGGCCTAATTTGACAATCACACAACAACACACATGCCAGTACTGATAGCAGTTATTCTTCATTCCACATGATCACACATGACGCTTGATGTGACCGTTAGTTTTCGTTTTATTTATTTTTCTTTAAATTTTCTTTTGTTTTTTTGGGAAAATTTTCATAGGTTTTCAAAAAAATTACCCATCAGTTTTCAAAACAGAAAATCATCATACAAAAATTCACAGAGGAACACAACAATACAGAGAATCAATATACAAATTGCTTAACACCACAAAATACATTGTTGGACACAACATTGACAACAAATTTGACCCCACAGAAAACAAATAAAATAAGCTCTGGTTCTGTATTTAGTACTCCAATTTCTCATTTGTGAAACAGGAGGAAAGCAAAAAACGCCTTGCAGGTTAACGTTTGACTGCTTGCAAATAAAGTCCCTTTACCAGGGCTAAACCACACAGTGAACTATTAAGACTCACTAACTAACTTTTTCAAATAATTTTAAACACATTATGTATCATGAGCCAACATAGTATATTTCATAACACACTTGTATGGTTAAACACCAGTCGACGCATTTCAAACCCAATCATATGATTTAACAGGGTTCTCCTCAGGACACAGAACTCATGAAGAGCTGAAAAATTAAAAGGAAAACACACTCATGTTAACACTCATATCTGAACATTTATACGATCGCATTTATTCTGCACTATCCACACATAAAATACCACTTTTTTGAAGTCAGAAGACCTCTTCTGTTAGTTTCTCTAGACTTAACTCCGACTCAATAGTGTTAGTGCTCCAACACTAAAGAGAAAGAAGCAAACCAGGGATCAAGACTGTGCTACATGAAACAACTTGGATTATCCAAGCACTAGACAAAGGGGCCGATTCCGATTCGGGCCGGAAATCTCTCCGACCGAGCCGGACCCGGAGAGATTACCGATCGAATCGGACCCTAGCAGCCCGACCGAACGAGTACGATGCGCACGTATGCCATCGGACTCGATTCGGTCGGACTCCCATTGAAGTCAATGGGAGCCTGTCGTACAACTCGTACGCGGGCTCCCATTGACTCAATGGGTGCAAGGCGAACAAGGGCGCCCCCTACAGCGCGTACGCGGCGAAGCGACTCGCGCCGTACATGCACAGGTAGGGGGACCCATGGGTCCCCCCTGTGTGCGACTTGCGCGGCTACACGTACAGGGGGGTCCGACACGGACCCCCAAAGTGCGGCTCCGACTGCTTCTTCGAGCCGGACGGTGCGAGTCGGTCAGACTGCTCGCGGCGCGCATCGTACTTGCCAGGCCGGTGAACGTCTCCATTGCGCTGTGCGAGGCGCATCCGAGCGAGTCGGTCGGTGCGGTTGGGACGGGCGTACGAGTCGGTCGGGGAATTCGCACGCGCTCGCATCGTACTCG